>JAQGBI010000021.1:0-52905 GCA_034698325.1 Sminthurinus elegans | reverse complement strand
GACAGAATCAGAACTTAGACATTTAATTTTAATATTTACAATTAGTTTACGTATGCGGTATGCGTGTCTCATTCTCTTGCATGTTTCATTGGTTTTATCTAAATGTAAGTTTGTAGTTTGTAGTGTTGAGGGTTGAGACTGTTGTAATTACTTGACGAAGATGTGTACATAAATATAAACAGAAGCTGTGGTTATGAAAAATCCCACTGAATGTAAACGTAATACATAATTATTTTTGTACTGTATTTGCGTTTTGAGTACTTTGCAATGCAACCAACAACTCAATGTTTATATGCATATTGATAATTTATATACATAAAATAAAGCATACAGAATATTTAAATTCATTTTATCATGTGTTATAAATTACGACAAGAAAAGCTACATGGTAAAAAACTTGACAGTGTTCAACATTCACTGTTCACAGTTCACAGTAAACAGTAAAGAGTAAAGAATCGTAACAGCTGAAAGCTGAAGGGATCAAGTGGTAAAATACAAACTGGAATGCTTAAAAAAGACGAAAGATTCTCATGACGATGGAAGAGAGAGAAGGGGAAAAGAAGAAGGTGAGGAGCATGAATAGAACGTGTACAATGTACAATGTACAAGTTGTGTAGAAAGAAATCAAGAAGAGAAAGCCAAAAATACACGACGAATATCAAATATATCAGCAGCAGTAGATAATCGTCGTCGCATCTTGCTCGTAGCTCATAGTCATAGTTGAATTACTGAATACGAAATTGCTCACAAACATGAGAAATTATCATGTGTTTTGCAATGTTTGTAGTTTGTATGGTTTGTATGGTATAGTTCTTTCGACTTTCAAAGCCCTAGTGAACTTAAGTATATACACGCAATTACATTTTACATTTTATATTGTACATTCTCAGTTCTCCATTCTCAATTCTCAATAGTCCTAATCTCATGTCACTCGCAATCAAATCACATCCCACATCACATCACACTTGAACACTGAATGTCGAATCTCGATCTCTCCACAAAATAATGCTGAATGCTGTATGCAAAACGGAGGCTGTTGACTGTATATATTAGATGGATGAATGATTAGATCAGATTATATTAGATTAGACTGAGAAGTGCTGATGCGTTTCCCTCTTTTTATTTTTATTCCCTCTGTATTAAATATATCTACTGACAAACGTCAAACGTCAAAATTTAACGTAGATAGAAGATACTGTCTTGTTTATTTACAAACTTCATCCATCATCCAAAATCGAAAAATACACAAATGTGAAAAATACATAATAATATGAAGGAAATAAAAATCTCTGCTCTCAATATGAAAAATACACTAGGTACTAGGTAAACAGTAACATTTATATATTTTTAAAAACACATAACACACCAGTGGTAATTCATCATTTCAGATTCCAGATCCAAGATTATCTGTAAGTGGGAAGGGAGCCAAAAACTCCTCCAGTCCGCCATCTTCACTGCAGTGAGTTATAAAATCCTAATCTAAAGAAGATGTAGTATCATAAATATCACATATCCTACCAAAAATTACTTTTAGATTTCATTTCCCCCGTTTGTATCCAGTATTCAATCGAGTCTAGTCAAATCTGTGAAGAAAATATCTAGCAAATATCAACACTCAACACTCAACACTGACAGTTGACGTAGAATTAAGAATATGCATAAAATATCTTTCCCCCAATTTATACGAGCTACGAAAAAAGAGCCCATTTCCCACATGCTTTTTCATTCCGGTGGTAGTTTGTCTTAGATATCGTATGAAAAATGAAAAAGGCAAAAGATACAATAATCCTTTGGATTAGTTTCATATATTGTATGTTGTGCATCTGTATTCTGTATTCTATGTGGTGTGCTGTATGTAACACGTACAGCGTACAGTAACTATTATCCCTACCCGACGAGTGACGAGTTTTTATGACTTATGACTGACTGACATTGCTTCTCTGTAGGTTTCATACAAGAAACTAATTAATTGCACAGTGTACAAAACATGAAAAGAAAGGAAAAGCAATTGCTTTGTTATTTGACTTTTGACAGGGCTCACACTGAAACCAAAAACAATTCAGCAGAAAAACAGATGTAAAATAATCATTTTACAATGTAATTTATGCATGTATTCAGTTTCAATTTTTTTTACATGTTGTCCAACAACAGGGCAAAATGTTAAGAATTTTCATGGAAATTGCCAATTACTAGGATTTCGAAATCTGAGACAAAAAACCTTCAGATTCTAGAATCATGAACACGCAAAAGTATTTAGGTAAAATTTTTCTGTTACAGGTTACCGGTCCTTAAATTTTACCTTTCATCTTTCTTGAAATTCCAAAAGGCATTGAGAACCACAAGTAAAACAAAAAGAAGAGAAAAGGAGAAATGATTGAGAAGAGATAGACTGTCCGTTTATGTTTATTGTTTATACACACATTTCATAAAAACATGCGATCAAACAGAATGTGTATGGTGATGAAGATAATGATGGAGAATGGTGATAGTGCTTCTGGGCTTTTGCACGAAATTCCAGCTTGAGAACAGCACAGCTTCAGTACATTCAAAATTCAAAATTCAAAGGTATTACGTCTTGTCAAGATTCTCGGCCTCGTTTTCATCCCTTTCCTTAACCCTTTGTAAAACTATGATCAATCTCCAATGATGATGATAATGCTGGTGATGGCGATGGTGAGGATCATCTCCCTCAATCTCACATCTTTTCATATTCTATCTTGAATCTTCATCTTTCATCTTTCGTCTCACATCTCACTGACCAATTTTAAAGGCATGATAAATGATAAAATCTATGTATCTTCACTATTACTTTTAGCGTTATTTGGGGATATGTTTTATTCAAAGGGAAAAGTAAAACAGAAGTTGTACTGTGCACATGTTCCTCAATATAAAATGTAATATAGGCATATGTCTAATGCATATGCTCAACTTCCCTACCCCTTCCCAAATAACAATAAATACATAAAAATGAAGTAAATAGTAAATAAACGGACGAAAGACTTGTTCTTTCATTTTATATACAATACACAGTCTGTAATGTATAATGTAGATATAATGAGACGTCTAAATGTATACGTATAGAGGAATATGCGTAAAATATTTCAATAAAAAAATGATGTACATTATAAATTATACATTGTGCATCCATACACAATAAATACACACTATACAAATACATAGATGTTATAAATTAAAAAACCAGTAGGAGCAATCAAAATACCAATACCAATAAACATGAATGTATAAAAAACACACACAGTACGCATAGGTATACGTGAAGAGAGAAAGAGAGAGTTGTTAAGAGCTGTAGACGAATGACTGCAGGTGATATTATTATGTACAGATATTTTACCCTTTGGATTGTGGATTGATTTCAAAGATTCCATTCTATCTTTGATTCGATTGGACTGAACTGGATATAAAAAGTAAAATAGGTATAATTTCAAATTCCTTCAAAAAGCTGCCGGTATATTCTCAATTCTCGGCTTCTTTATATTTTATATTTACTCTCTCTCTCTGTTCTGTTGTTTACCGACCTGAGACCTGAATTTCTAATTAAATTATTGTACTGTTAATACATGAGTCACATACAAATGAGTACAGAGTAATAGTAAAACTACTGTGTTCAGCACTTAAGCCATCGGGTCTTTTGACAAAAGTATATTGTATGGAAAATTACCAAAAACTCTTTTCTTTCATTGTTGTGGATTATGAATTGGAGATTTGAAGAAGTTTTTTGTGTGCATTGCCTATGCTTTATGCCTAGGTTGTAAGTAGTTGATACTTGGTACACACTCTACTAAACAACTCACATTAAACGTTCAACAACTCGTTTATAATTTATTTATGGTTTTATACACTGTACATACGAATTGGTTTGAAATATGTTGAATCTTTAAGCCCGACATAAATCTATGCTATAAATATCATGAAACATGAACAGCATCCCACATTAAAGATTGGCTATTGGAAATCGGGCATTGGACATGATACATGATTAATTATTCAAAGCACAAGACCTTTCCAATGGAAATTATTTAAATGTATACTTTTTGCATAAAGGATTTTGCATCCGACAGATTTTCAATGTGTAACTAGGGACTTGTGCTGCATTTCAATGAAAAAATACATGTATGCGTTAGGCAGGAAAATTAATGGACGCTTAACCATGAATGCTAATAAAATAAGATTTGAACTTGGAAAGTACGTACATACGCAATACACGGTTCGTTCAATATTTTATTTCTCTTTTATGCCTTCACTTTTTATCAACGTATAATGCATAATGTATTATTATAACAGGTATAAAATAACTATGTATTTTTCATTATGTAGAAGATGTAAGTATTTTTGTTTAAGTAATATTACATTTTACATATGTACATTTTACTTTGTATGCATGGAATGTCTTGTAGTCTCATCTCTCATCATTTTGATATGATCACGTGTGTGAGGTCTCCCGTATTGTATACTTACTACGGACAGGTAATATGATATTTTGTATCGTTCATGTACCAGCTGCATTTTATCAACCATCAGTTTTTTAAATCATTTTTATCATGTAATAGAGTACTAATAACTCAAAGTACACGCAAGCCCACGCAAAATCCAAACGCATAAATAAACTCTCGTCTCATGTTGATGAATTTGATTTATAAAGCCACAGTGAATATTTGCAATTTGATAAGATGAGACAAGGAAGATGTACCTGTATAACCGCTATCCATTGTCATTTTTACCACTGATAGATCGTCCAATGTGTAGTCTTAGCGAACTAGAGTCAATGGCAGGAGTTGCTTTACGGAATTTTGAATAGTTACCTTTTGAATGACCTTTTGAAAATTCTATATATTCTATACAAAATGCAAACAAAAAAGATGAATAGAAAATCTTAGTTTTGTAAATGTATAACGTAGAATGGGTAAAAGCTATTTTATAAACTCAAAACTGGATGATGCATGCATTATTAATTCTTTTATTGATTTTTCAATTCTATGACCTCTCATCATAAATTATATAAAGTACTCTTGCATAATAATAAGTGCTACTAATAACTATAATAAGTAATAAAAGCAGTAGGTTTATGGCTTATTTTTAATATTGTCTCTGGCATTGAAAATTGAAAATATAGTAGTTATTGTAAATGAGATAAACATTGGAAATTGGAAAGACCAACATTTGTTATTTTTTTTTGTGTTTGGGATTTATGATGATATTTCCTGAGGAAAATAATTTTGTATGCCCTTGATATTTTTATTTATTTCATGTGACAATATTTTTTTTCATGCAACCTTCAAGAACAATGATATATTGTGTGTGTACATTCATATTTATATATTTTATAGTGTTTATTATAGTGACGTTAAACGTTAAAGACAAAAAGCATGCAATAAACAAATAATGCATAAATGATAAAAAAGACAAAGGACAAAAAAAAACAAAAGTAGAATACTCAATAATTTTTGACATTCGACATTCGATAAATAATGGTTTCATTCAAACTTATATATTATGATCAATCATGACTTTTTTTTATGTTACACATTATACATTTATCCGTAATCAATAATTCACAATAAGTACGACCGTACAGCGAACTTATTGTTTCCTTTGAACAGTCTTACCATTTTTTGTTTACTTAAATTTATTAGGCATTTTTAAAATGGTTTTGTAACCAGGATTTTATAACAGGAACGCTTCTCTTGGCCCATAATACATTACTTTGAACTGTTTCATATGCAACTTTTCTGTAGGGGAAAGAAACAATGAAAAAGAAAATATTATGCTTTACCCAATTTAATTTTCATCTTTTGTGGATTGGTGGTTATTGGTTATGTACTATTGCCAATGTTCTATATATCTACAAATATGGAAATTGACTAAACAAACCTTGAAGTAGCTCCTGCTCCAGCATCCGGATACATTTTGTACAGTAAATCCATCTAAAGTAATAGCATACACCAAAAGAAATGTCAACTGAAATGTGAAAGAAAATGGAGTGAAATATAAAAAATTGAAAAGTACTAGGGAAAATACCTCTTGAAGTTGAGTTTCCAAGCTAAAGGAGCTAGTTAAACTCTTGATGACACCTCCAAAATATCTATTGCCTTTACCAAATCTTTCGACTAATTTTGCATAATTATTTCTGTAGTAGACCCAGACAATGGGGTTGCCGACTGTGTTACTGGCAACAAACCCGAGGAAATCTGGATGTACATGTTTCTTGACAAACGATTCCTCTTCACCCAGTTCTAGCAATTTTGAAATGATCCAAGGCTCATGACTACTTGCGAGAGCTCGGAGTAAATTCTGTTGTTCAATACTACTGGACTCTTTCTCAAAACGGGCTTTCACATTTGTCCAAACTGTGTTATTACAAGAGCCGAGACCTGTACACACAAACGCATATATTATAAACACGACATCAACCAAAAATAGTGCAAATATGTAAATGTGTTGTTGTCAGTTTTTTTCGTTTTTCACCTTGTCTATAAACGAGTTGTCGAAGACTGGGAGGAATTGGTGTTTTATTATTTAACCAGGCACTGAATAATTGCGTAACCCGTTCTTTGCAGGCCACACGTCCAGATTGACAGTTTAGGGAAAAGATCAAGGGTTTCAGTAATCGTTCTAAATGCGGATCGGTTTCATCATCAGACCAAGTCAGACGTTCAAATTGAGTATTTGTTATTTTTTGAATGTAATTCTACACCCAAAGAAAAAAGATACAAAAAGAATGTTATGACACACGAATTACAATCACATGATACATGTAATTTTTCTGTGGATCTACAGAGAATGAAGAAAATAAAACTTACTCGAAAAAGTTCATAAGTTATTCCGGAAGCATGAACCAAGAGGTCAAGAATTTTGGATAAATGTGGACTGACACATTTCCATGGGATGAAATGCTTCTCATTTATCAATTGAAGTCCAAAACGGAGTGCCGTGTCATAACCCGTGTAATTTGATTCTGCCAATGAAAAGACATCATCAAGAAGACCACAACGTTCTTCTGGGCTAAACTTTGTCAAGTAGTCCTTTTCAATCTTTTCCAATGTTTCTGCATCATATTTGACTCGGAAATAACCAAATTGTCCAGTGTTGACTTTTACATATTCGGAGTTGGCAGTCAGCTCCTTTGGAAGAGTAGCTACAATAACAATTACAATTTACAATATCAGATGCAGGTCAGGAAATCAGTTTTGAAGTAAAATATAAAATTTTTTAATCATCATCATAAAGTTCTAACTGCTCTTCTAATTGCTCACCTGGAGCTCCATCAAGATGGAGCCAAAAAAAGGGTGACTTTCCACTCGTGGAGGAAGAAGTGATTTGAAGTGGAACTTCCCATTTGTAACCAAATGGGGATTCACTTTTTTTTGAATAGATACCGGGACTGTTTTGAAATTGTTCTTGACTCACAACAACTCCAGATGGTGTGGATGAGACGGAAATCACTGGATAGCCCATTTGCTTCGTCCATGTGTCCATAACTAGTGAAATATTTACACCCTCCGGAGCTTCCGTTTGCAAAGCTTCCCATAAGTCTTCAGTGACGGCGTTGGCAAATGCAAACTTGTTGAGGAATTTTGTAATGGCCTTTTGAAATTTTTCAGGACTCAATAAATTCTCCATCATTCGAATGCACGAACCACCCTGTTGAAATTTCAGATTTCAATTGTTATTAGAAAATACAAGAATTGAAAATTTTCTTGTGGTTTTGTTAAATTTTCCTCCGCATGTATGTACATAAAAAAAAATCTGACCTCGAATGTCATTTTCTTCTTCTTTTTTTTATATTAGTTTATATTATTTACATACCTTTTTGTAGGAAATGTCATCAAACATTTCTGAGATTTGGTCGGGGTGATCTACTGGTTGGACGATAGGATGGGAATGATGAAGACCATCAGCTTTTAAAGCAGGTTGTAAATCTGCATTGGTCTGTTGACGTAACATTTCCCAATCTGGGCTGACAGCGTCCACTCCCTATGTAAATAGCAGTTCAAAGTTCAAACAAGAAGAATTTAACCATGTACAAAACGTACTAGATAGCTCGTTGATTCTTTGCTTAAAACTGTCCTTTCAACTTTTACCATACCTTATATTGAATGTAAGTTGCAAAGCCTTCATTGAGCCACAAAGCATCCCACCATTTTACAGTCACCAAATTTCCAAACCACATGTGTCCAATTTCATGAGCAACAACCTGGTGGAACATGATGAAACATGGTTATAAAATATATTTTCACTGTGAGTGAAACAAGATAAAAAATACCTTAGTTGTACAGTGCAGTGCAAAATAGTTCTTTTCTTACTGATGCAATACGTTGTTTGTTTTGAGCACTAGCTACTCCTTTTTTCCACAAAAGATTTCTTTCTTGAAAGGTGACCAATCCCCAGTTCTCCATAGCCTTTACAAATTTAAAAAAATGGCATTGAAGTTTAAAATTTGAAAACTCGCTTGATTCATGTTTAATTATCCTTTATATTTTATAAAAGCATCTAATGGTTTAATAGGTATAAAAATATTCACCGCAATCATCATGTCAGGTGGTGCAACAATGTCTGTACAAAATAAGAAAAAAAGAAGGCATTTTTATGTAGTTTTCAAAGATTTGGAGTTAGATTTGGCACACATATATCTACGTCATTTGAATTACGAGTTCCACATTATGTAGCATGTTTGATTACCAAGTTTTGGCAGTGGGTATTTGATTTTAAAAAATTCTTCGAATCGGTCTAGAATTATGGGTGCAATCGATGCCGCATACACTGTGGCATTTATCTAGAACACGAAACGACAATTTACAATTTCCAAAATTTTAAACATTGTAAAAGATAAAAAGTCTCATGAGCATAATTTAAAATGACTCTGATTTTAATTTAAATAAGTTTGATTTTGACTTTTGACCTTGTGAGCTGCTGCACAAACTTGGACATCGATACCCGATTTAGATTTTCCTTTGCTACATCCAAGATCTCCAATTACATATGCAACGAGGTAAGAAACCATTGGGACGGATTTTTCAAAATGAACTGTTGTCAATTGTGCTCGAGGAACGTCAACTTCTTCACTCTATCATAAAAAAATCAAAGATCAATTTTATTTTTAAATTGTAGTCCTTGATTTTTCATCAACTCTTGATAAAAAAGAGAAAGAATTTAATATGTTTTTAGCTTTGAAATACCTTGACGGGCATGTTTCCCAGAGCTTGAAGATTACTTGGTTTCACAATGCTTACTGAAAACGTTGATTTAAATGAAGGTTCATCGAAAACGGGAAAACTTTCACGACAATATGTAGGCTGAAATGTGGTTGCTAACATATACCTTTAATCAGAATTTGAATCAGATTATTAATTTCTGAATGTTCAACTCAAAACTGAAAATGAGCATCGAAAAAATATTTATCACTTTCCATAAATGTATGTATCTTTGATTGTTTGTAGTTTGCAGTATGGTTTCTCACTTGGCGCTATTAGAAATAGGATCATGGTATTTGGATCGGTAGAATCCAGTAATACTTTTGGTTAGACTTCCATCAAATTCCAATGTTATGATATGATTTCCATTTGACAGTTTCTCCTTTAGAATTGCTACCCAAAAATCATTCGAGGGAACCCCTACAGTTTTCTTTTTACCAATGTTATTGAAAAAAAAAATGAATAAATTATCATCCCTGATGCTTATGGCTAAATATTATAAGTATATTATGTCTAATATTTTTTTATTTTACACAAGCCAGTTTTGAAAAACTTTCTGCATCTGAAAAATATTTCAAAGAAGAAACTTACTTCAAGTTCCAAGGGTTTTGAAGGATCATCAGCCTTAGACACTCGAGTTGAGGTTACATTCAAGGAATTTATGTGTAATCGAATGTGATCCGTTGGTTCCGTTACATTGAGGAGAATAGACACTTTACTTTGTTTTTTGAAAAATAAAATTACAAAGATTTCAATTTCAAGTTTTAATATAGAAAGACTACATAATATAATTACAACTTAAAAGTAGTGGATAAATAAAAGAGAAAAACTTTTTAAACTTTTGAATACCCGGAAAAGAGACCAGCTTCAATTTCTGGATGTAGATACAAGTCATAATGTACAGGTACAACATTTGGATTTAAGCGAATGTTACACTCGTATTCAGGGCCCTCACATCTTTTACATAAATAATAATCACAATTATTACTGCACATCAGAGCTTTTTACTCTCTTTTTTTTTATTACGCATTTACAAAAATTCTTATGTATACAGTATACACACATGTAAATAATAAAGAATGTATATAGAAAAAACTCACTTGCTCTTTGTTCGGGTATTTGCATTGTCATGTTTATTTTTATCACCGTCATCTTCTGCAGAGTCCGAATCACCACCTTCTTGCTGTATCTTTAGAGTGACGTACTTTCTACCCCCTTCAGCATAATGTGAAAGCGTAAGAATGACCAAAAGAGAAAGGGAAAGGAAATGCATACGGCGTATCATCATTTTAGACCTTTTGATTGGGAACCAGTCCCCGTTTCTTTTTCGTCTTCAGTAAAGAATCACTCAACACTGCCTCTGTCTCTCTCTGGAAAACTGTTTACTGTTTCAACAATCTAAAACGAATTACTGTGAGGTATGTGCTTATTTACGTAAAACATTACCCTATTGTTACATTCCTTTCGTAAATTTTATGATTGGAACAAGACAATGACAATAGACCAATTTAATTTTGTACTTTATGATAAGAATATCCTCAATTTTAGTAGTAGTTCGAGGTGAGGGGTAATAAGACATATGACAATTGCACACCTAATAGGAAAAACAACTATGACCCTGAGCAAGGTAATGGCGATTGAGGCATTCAAATTGCCCTTTGTTGTTTTGTTCTTTTTCCATTTTTCATTGTAGGTTATGGTTTTGACAAGTATATAACATGAAATTATAAAAAAAATGAATGATTTGTTCCGCCTTCCATTTTTATTATATGGTAATGATGAAGCGCTTGATTGCTTTATTTTCTCATTATTCAAATAGACATTATTATTGTATGTACATATGTATATATATATAATATATATATATATATTCTTTCATAGGTAGATTTTGGATAAATATTCGTTTATATATTATATTATATATGATGTACTGTATAGTTTTTTATAGTAAGTCTTATTACATACTTTATTTTCCTACTTTATAGTTTATACTGTAATATGCAAACATTTATTATATAGCATACATAGTAATTATTAGTTAATCAATGATTATGATGACAAATCTTCCCTTCTTTCACAGTCTTTACCACCGTCATCATAATCCAAGAAATGGATTACGAGTATTTACAAGTTTTGCACACTCATGTGTAAACATACCTCATTTACTCCAACGTTACATAGCTAGAGAACACGATTGTTTTGACAAAATTATATAAAGCTTTTTCGTACGTCAATATATATATATAGCTATTTACATTGTTATTATTATTGTTATTTTAGAGATGCGTACAGTATTATAAAGGAATAGGCATTTTTTGTCTCGCGTATATTATGTATTTCACTATTTACATTCAATCTAAGCTGTTTTGAATATAAACCCGGTCAGGTGTAGGCTGAAGGCTGAAATTGTAATTTCGTTATCGTACTCAAATTATTATCAAATAAATTAAGCCTACATCAAAGTAACCCTATATTTACATTATAGATTATACATGATAATCATAGTATATTTTCTTACTTTTATATGTGACTAAGTAACTGCATCTGATTTTTTATTGCTATACTAATTTGGCTAAATATTCATCATAATATTAACTTTTACCTTTTTGCTTCGTATACCTCTTGTTTCGTTTTTTTTTTCGCCCAATACAATAATAATATTGTGATATCTTTCCCCATATATGAAAATCTTTTGGTTTTTCTTATCTAAGCTAAACTTGATTACATTACACACTCTGTACATTGCTTATAGATACACACACTCCAGACACTCTATATAGATATATTTTGTATTATATATTGCCATTTAAGCTAAAGTCGTAAATTCACTACATATGATCATAATATATATTATAGAGATATAATTTGATCGACGTATGATAACATTATTAATTATTACTTTCACAAAAAAATAGAAGAAAAAAGAGTGACAAACTTGAATAGTTTTTTTATATAATATTATATATATACACAAAATAAAAAATATTAGGAAAAGGAGAAATATAGAGAAAATACATATTATATCACAATATATTGAAATATTAGTATGTAAGAAAATAGGTAGCAAAACTTCACAGGAAAAACAATAAGAGCATTTTCTCGTTAAAACAAAAAACAAAACAAAAGGGAAAGGAAATATGAAGAAATAACATTAATAGCAATTATGATCATGGTATGGCGTTTACCAGAAAGGACACCATCCAATATAGCACTGACATAGGTTTTCATTACTTGTTGCATTTAAAATTAATAGTTTTACTTGTTCTTGTACACTATACGGTTCTTCATTATTAAAATCTCGTCCAGTTAGCTTCTCTTTCACACGGTTCACTACTGCTAAAGCCTTCTTATTTAATGCTTCTGTTGGTCTACTATTTGCATCCGGTTCAGCACCTTTTTTTAAAGAGAACGAAAATTATTAGAAATTTAGTAATATATGGTAGTCATTAAAGATTGAAAAACAGTTCATGTACCATTTAATTGTCTAATAATATTGAAAAATTATTAACCATTCATATCTTCAAATTACCTGGAACATTATTAACAGCAGAGACACCTACAGCAACAGAAGCCAAATTTTCTTCAGTGTCAACACTAGAACTTAAATCAATATTTCTTTGTTTTGACCGTTGTGGTTTTGGAGTAGCACCAATCAATTTCCAATTTAAAAGAGGATCATAAACGAAGGCCTCCAGTACTGCCATAAGGGAATCTTTATTGTGTCTTAGTACGCGAAGAGTGGATTCACAAGTACATCGATATGTGCCATCAATTCCAGTAATCTAAATAAAAATAAAAAAATTTAAATAATTTTCACAAAAAAATTATTACAAAGTTGTATAGTAATATAATATATAATATGTCGTAAATCTTAAATATTTCAATATATTATTCATTATTCAATATAACAATATATTTTTTTGTCATTTAATGATAAATTGTTAAATATACAAACCTCCATGGCATTTATAAGCATTCTGGTAAGACGGAAAGGAATTTTTTCTGGAAATTTCTCTCTAGTCATGGCTACTTCGAAACAGTCTCCGAAATCAATATGAACAATTTTTCCAGATTGTCTATCCAACATGAGATTACTAGGATGACGATCACCTAGCCCAAGTACATAACCAACCATGGACATCACAGCCAAAGAACGTGTATAGTTGGTTCTTCGATCAAACCAAACCTTTAAAAATGACATAGCATAAGCTTTATTAGTTAGGTAATGTTTAATATAATATCACAATAATATTATCAATATTATATTAGAATACACATTAAACATGATCGTTAGTATTGGTCTATATTATTTTATGTCAATTTTATGATGTAAGATCTATTACCTCACTACTCGGAGATTTAAGCCATAGTAATTTCGCCAAGTCATCACCTTCTGTATGTTCTAAAGCGTGCTCGAAAACTTCAACTTTCTGCATAACTGTTAGATGATCGTAGTCAGGAGCCATTCGAAGCATAATTCGGTGTTCAATATTCAAAAGAATCTTTTTCTTCTCACGGTAGTCATGTACTAATGTATGAAGCGTATCACAATGTGGAACCCAACCAATCAGTCCAGAATTAGGAGATAGAGGAATAACTGCATACCGTTGAATTGTTAAATTTCTTCGGAAAGTTTCAGGGTCTGAAAGTAGAAGGGTATTAACCAGTCCAAATAGTTGCATGACTCTTTCATCCTGTCGAAGATCTTCATGTCCTTTTAATAAGTATACAAAATCTTTTCCGTTGCTTCCTATAATGTATAGAAAAATATATTATGTTGTGCACATGTCATAAAATTAGGTTTTAAAAGAAATTTAAGTAGCTATTTCTTTGTATCAAAACAAATAACAACTAAAATTAGTGAAAAATGAAAAAAATATATATTATATATAAATATGAACTAAAATAAATAAACTTTGCAAGTACCTGTTATGCATAATTTTCTTGGTCTTTGTTTACTTGTTATGACTTGAAGGTAACTATGAATTTGTGCTATTTTTATAACCGGTTTTCCTGGAACATCTGTTTAATGAAAACAAAATAAGAAGCCATTAGTTAATACAGTATATATATACGCACATATTTATGGAGTATACACTCATTCATATACATAGAGTCCAGCATACAAATGTATACGTATACTTTGAAAATAGTTAATTCGTGTAACATAAAATTTCACACTCACAAGAACCTGGTACAGCAAGCTCTAAATCTCGACTTTTCAATAATTTGGGAGACACATATTGAAGTTCTAAACTAATAAGTTGTGGAAGTTGTCTGGATATTCTTTTGAACACATGATAATAAAGGTCCCATGCTTGATTTAGTTCACGTATATTTCCTGATTGCTTATACTTTCGACACCAGTCAAGAGCTTCATTTAAATCACGAGCATATGCCTATTAAAGTTAGTTATTAAATAAAAATAAATTTTACAACTTATATCATTCTGAAATCCTATAGAATCCCTTTAACGAATATCGAATGTATCATATATTTTTTACTATAAGCTTACCTGATTAAAACTAGTTTCCTTTAGAGTCTGTGGTCCACGTTCTAGTTTTGCATGTAAGGGCTCAAGAACAGCAAACATTCCAGCGACATTTCTTTCTCCAAAATATAATCGACTACTTTCTTCTAATGCTTCATACCTAAAATTAGCAAGTTCATATTTTAAGCATGTTATAGAATATATGTATAATAATGAAAGATAAACTAGATTCAAGATGATGATAATTAACTCATTAAAATTGTGTAATAAGTAATCAAAACTTACCACATTTCATGCCAAAGAATTGCAACACGAATGAGTTCCTCGCTAACCATCATAGCTTGTTGTACTAAAGTCTGAGAATGCTCACACATGAAACCTAAAATTTTACCAGCTGCTGGAACCTGTCCAGCTTGGCAAGATTTGCTAGAAACTGTAAGTGGATAAATAAGTGCCTGTGGATGGTGTTTCCCGATGTCCGTGAGTAGCTGATGAATTAATTTTCCAACTAAATGTCTTGGAGTGTCTATTCTGGCAATGAGTTGTGGAATTACCTTTTTGTTAAAAGAATACAATTTTCATATATGTTATAAGATAAGTATTTCATTTTACAATGTATAATATGAAATGATACATAAATTTTAAATCCGTATCAGAGAATTCAAAATATGTAACAATTAACAATAATAAAATAGTTGTTATTAAAAAACGGGTATAATTATTCTTAATTATTGATTTTTTTTATATAATGTCATACTTGAAGCCAATTATCCACGTGAATCACTTTAACTCCTTCAACAAGAGCTTCGTATACTTCATGCCATTGACCAAAATCAAACCAAAGAGTCAATAATCTTAGTGTGTCTTGTAAACTGGATCTCGAAGAAAGACTTATCGATCTAACGAATGCTTGTACAGCGGGTACCGTAAATTCATTAATGTATTGTGGTGTCTATACAAAATCAAAACAAAAATTGTTTTAAAACATTTTATATACTTTTTTAAAGTGTAAATATTACTCGTAACGAAACTTTTAGAAAGTAGAAAATAAATAACAACATACACTATATTATGAAAAAAATCTTACCAATCCGATTCGTTTTTCAGCCTCTGGAAGCCTATCTTGATTATTCTTCCAAAATAGTACAGCTTCAAAATTCATATAAGCGTACGCATGCCATGCTTTATACCAGGAAGAATCTAAAGTTGTGGCATTATGATAATATCTATAAATGTATAAAAGGAAAAAACATTTCAATGTCTTATTATTATTTATATTTATACCTGATTTCTTACTCATATAATATATATAGTCATTATTTACAATAAGATAAACAAGAAAAAAAACTAATATCCGTCTCAAAATAACTTTTGAAACAAAAGAAATAAATATTATCATTATTGCAATAAAAAATATAACATACTTTAAAACATTTTGAAGCACTTCTCCATTTAGACCATGAAGACTTTCCTCCCATTCACCCAAACGGAGATAACACCGAGCTAGTAATTTTTTCAAATCAAGATTTTTTGATTCAGACTTGATAAATTCTTGAAGATAGTCAAATGCTCTTTGCTTGGGATTCGTATCTACTGAACTATTGGGGGTGGAGGCCCATAGATGTTTTGCCCATGCATATGAGACGGTCTCATCAGTTGTCGTTTCCAAAAGATTTGTTAAAATCTTTTCCGATAATTTCTACAGAAATGAATATATTATAATGAAAAAATAAATATAATTTCCACATATAAAACTATAGTATAATAATAGTTACTTACTAATATGGCATTTAGAATTTCATATGCACAATATACTAAATTATATCTACACATTTTAGAACAAGTTTTTTAAAGGTTGTAAAAGGATTTTAGTTTTACCAGTCTTCCAGATTTTCGACATATGCTTGCATATTTCAAATAAGTTCGAATATCCTCTTGTGGACTCAAAACAATTGATCTGACAAGAAGAATTCTCTGCCAATCTTCAACGATTCTTTGACAACCCAAGAGTCGTTGCCACCACATTTCTTTTATACTTTCCCTTCTTTCTGGTAGTACTTTGTACATGATGACTTCTTCCACTTCTGCCAACATTTGTACATGTACCATTGAATTATAAGCTCGTTGATATGACTCAGATGATAGAGCTGTCAATTCAGTGTCCAAAATGTCTCGTGCAGAGTCAATAAACTGTACAAAAATGAGAGTTTAAAAAATTTAACACTTGGTGAAATATAATTTATTAATAAAAATACCTACACATATTTTTAAATAAAATAAAAATAAAATCTTAAATTAATTTATAACACGATAATATATAGTAATAACAATAATTTAAAAATTTTGAGACATATTTTTCTCTATCATACCTGTTCAGCAGAAGTATAATCATTTTTCCAAATGGCAAGAAGTGCACGATAAAAACATCCATCTTGACTATCTCTTGGTATATGATTTACATATTTTTCCATTTCGGACCATTTTCCAAGGCCCCAAGTAGCAGCGGCAGCAAATGTAGCAATATTTGTATCATTTGATTTATTCCATTGTGTTCTTGCAGCTTCTTCTAAACAACTCCAGTCTGCAAGAGCTTCTAGGCACCTCATTTTCCCTAAAGTCAATTCCATATTCTCTGGTTCTTCCATTTCTTTATTTTTGTATAACTCAAGGGCTTTTTCCCAATCATGAAGTCGTTCATACCATTGTTCTTGAACTTTCAGCTCGTTTGAATAATTAGTCATTGCATACTCTAGTAGTCCTGAATAATACATTTTAAAATTTTATAACCATATATATTATAATATACATACTAGTAAAATATTGTGTTATGCTATTAAAAATTAAAACTTTATAAAATATAAATATATAATATATATATATATATACATACCTGCTGCAGCTTCCTTATTTTGAAGTTTATTATTGATAGAAATAAGAGATTCAAGCACTTCCGATGTTGGTGTCTTCATAAATTGTTCTTCTTTATAATGTAAAGCTTTTGCATATGCACAACACTGCATGGCTCTTTCTCCAAGGAACTCTGGTTCTAAGGGTAATGGACCTTTTTCACAATGTTCCATAAACTCTGCTAAATTAAGAATTGTTTGATTTATCTCTGGAAGATCCTCAACGAGAAGAGCTGCTCTAAGGGAATTGATTAATTCATTCTGTTGTTCTTCTTGAAGTTCTGTCCAACAAGAGACAAAGGCAGCATTGAAAAGGTCTCTTGGAAGTTGTGCATATGTCTGAGCTAGATTATGACAAGCACGTAAACTTGGACTTGGTGACTCTTTTAGAAAATCTATTGAAAGACGTCGAAGCCATTCTATCCAATCGTCTTTTGATACTCGACGTGTAGCTGCCCATGCTTTCTGTAAATTAGCTGTCGAGACATGAAACTAGAATATAAACAAATCAATAAACAAATACATTAATTCACATTATAATGAAGATGAACAATCAATAGCAATTACTATAGTTGAAAATTTGAAATGTGATGATATAATTATAATAATAATATTATGAGTTCTATATATAAAATACTATAATATTAAATATTAAATACAACTAACTTTATTAATAGAAGTAGTATCTGTAGCAGTAAGTCCCATATTTCGGACAGATTTCTTAGCTCTAACTGCTGTAGATATCATTTTAGAGTTTCCATCAATCAAATCTTCATCACATTTTTGTTTATGGAAAATAATGGCATCATATCGGCTATGTTTGATACCATTCTTTTTTAAAGTACGTTGAACCATAGGAATGAACACTTGAAATTTATCACCAAATTGACTCACAAGACTTGCAAGTGTATCCAATGTTGGTTCACGAAGTTCTGGATAATTTTCTAGGAGACGGATGAATGAATGAAGAATCCTACATATACATAATCCAAACAAATATCATGTTAAACAAAAACACATGAATAAATAAAATAAATAAATGAAAACTTAAAAGTATAATATAATGATTCCAACGTAATCATGACCCACAAAAACTACAGAATATTTTACCTGGAAGCAAAGTCAGAAAAGTTTAAAGTTGGTGACAAATGATCCAGGGTTTCAATAGCAATTCTTTTAACACTCGGTGGAACATCAGCTGAATCAAGAAGTTTTACAATTGGTGGTAGTAATAAATGTAGAAACTCATCCAAATTGGTTCCAAATTTTTGTAATGCATTTAATAACTATATATTATAACAAAGTATAAAATACAATACTATTATGTTTTTTTTTTTATATAGATATGATTTAGTTTACATTTTTACATATAAAGCGTATGATGCATAAACAATATAATTAAAAATGAAACAACATTTACAAAAATAGTTAAAAACTTACATTGGCAGTGACGATTCGATCCCTTGAGTTATCATGTACAAGGACTTTTAATATTAAAGGTACAATTTTAGCTAAATAAATTTTAAATTCAGAACCAAGTGCTAAAGCAACTTGTTCCACAACTAAAATTATAGTAACTTGAAGACTGGAATTAATCATCCAAAAATCCTATAAAATAAGTGCAAAAATATAAAATGTCAGTAAACAAAGAAGTTTTCCTAAATTAAATATTGTATAATATATTGCCACTTTTAAAAACACATTGAAATAAAGATAGATTTTGAAATATATACATTTAATATAAATATTTTTTAAAAACGTACCTTAATAAGAGCAAAAATATCGTCTAAATAATTGCGAATATGTTGTTTTACAATAGCAACCAGCATTCCCAATTGTTGAAATAAAAAATCCTTATATTGCATCTCTGTAGTTCTAATTACTTGAATTAAACTGGGAACTAAGAGAAAAAAATAAATAAAATAAAACACAATATTAGTATATGATTTTTACTGCCTTTTTCATATAAGGTTCTGTATTGGGAAATTTTCTTATCAGTCATACATAATATGACATATATATACATAAGATTCATCAAAGTTATATTATTTATCTATCTATTTATAAGTCATATGATATTATAATAATATTAAATATTATATAGCAATTTTATCGTTTACTTACTGACTTGAGGGATATATGTTACACAACTCATATTTAAAGATTTGAAGACGAATGTTACAGCCTATAAAATTCAAAATGGAATTGATTCAAAATAATTAAAAAAACAGATTCAGCATATAACTATACATATAATATTTACAAAAAGTTTATCTAGAATATACAATCGGAGAGTAAAAAGTTTATTTTTTTTTAATTCTAATAATTACTTGAACGACGGATGTATGATGTTGAGCAAGTGTATTGTCTCTAATAATTCTCATTAATGTAGCAATTGCAATGGCTGGATAGAATTCATCTAAAGTTGCATTAGACATGTGAATAAGCATTTCAGATGTTGTCATTTCTTGTACAGTCTCAATATCTGATTTTGGATCCGTCATAGAAACGAGTGCAACATCCGCATCAATCACACCTAAATTCATTTTATGTTTATATGGATCCAGAGCACCAAGTAATCCTAATACTCTCAATGTCCCTCGTCTAAAATTTCAAAAAATCAAAAATTTTAAATAATTATTTTATGTTACATAAAAATTTACGTTAAACAATAAAAACATACTCTGATGTGTATCAAACGACAAAAGTTAAAATGGTTATTATATTGTATTATGTGAAAAAAGTAATTTCATGGGATTATTTATTATAGATTAATTACTTTGCCTTTTACTTTTACACACATACACTCGCAAAATACAATAATTAATTACAACATCCAGAAACAAACCTAGTAAAATGATGTTGTTCAGTCTTAAGAAAACTCAATAAAGTATCGAGCAAAGTAGGGAATTCTTGATATGGAGTAATGACACATCCGGTATTTTCTACTAATTGACCAAGAGTCCATAGAGCAAATCCTCTTTGATTCGGAGCACCAGAATCATTCAACATATCTAAAAGTATTTGAATAAGTTCTGAATTCCAAGGAGTCATATCTCTTCCAACAACTTGAGCTAAATCTCCCAAAGCTACTAGGACATTAATGACTACTCCTGGATTTGGATCTGGATCCTTTAATTTGGTTACTAATGATTTTAAAACAGGTTCTCTGTAAGATCGAATTAATTTTGGTGATGTTGATACCAAATGTCCCAACATTCGAGCAGATTGTTCCTTATTTCGTCCTAATCCTGAATATTCCAACTCAGTTAAAATATTAATAAGTGTTTTTCTTAGTCCAGGAAGAACATATGCAGGATTTACAACACTTAATCTTCCAAGAGTACATACACATATTTCTCGGATTGCAAAAACTTCATCATTCAAACCAAGAAATAATGCTGACAGATTTTCTGGTTGAGCTAAATGTGTATCAAATATTTCATCTAAATTTTCAAACACTGTAAATCGGACATGATGATCTAGAACAAAAAAAAAAGATTGGAATCAAAATGAATTCTTTAGTATCTGATATAATAATATATTTAAATTTTTACTACTTACGTACTTAATTAATTAATGTATTCTACTTTTGTAGGTGTACAATAATAATAATCATAAAAAAATATAAATAACTTGATGTGTATTTACCTGCATCTGTTACACCAACAACTAGTAATTTATTTAGTACATCAGCTACAGTAGTTGTAACTGTATGAGAGTATCGCCCATCTAAACCAAGTATTGCTGAACGAAGAAGAACACTACAACTCCGTACTGACTCTAATCGAATTTCTTTGCTGTCTGATACAAGGAATACATCTGCACAATGCTTTACAAATTGAATTATACTATTACCTATAATGGGATAGACATTAAAAAAAAAAAAGTAAAATCATTTATTTATTTATTTTCATAGTTGTGTTCTTCAATTCATGTACATCATAAATCATAATAATATATTCATAAAAATATGAAATAAACAATAAACTGTATGAAAACACTGTACATTACAGTGGTAAAATAAAATAAAAAAACTACTGTTATTATACAAATGAAAAAAAAATAAAAACTTACCATCTAAATCAAATCTTGCTAATGTATTGAGTGCAAGGACAATTGAACTATTATCAATATCAGATTTTTGATGGTCACTTATAAATTTAGTAATTGGTGGTGGCATTCCTGGATGTCTCCAAGGAGCATTCATAAGTACACTACTAAGAATCTTTAAAAGTCCATCTGAAATATCCTTTTTAAGTGACGGAATTTGAGTTGTAATCTCTGTTAGACAGGATGTGAGTGCTTGACTTAGACCAGTTTGAAGAATAGGATCTAAAAGTTCTGCCATTTGAGATTTGATGTGGGATTTGAGAGAAATTGTAAGTAATGTTATACAGTTCAAAATAGGATCATAACGTTGGGACTTTCGTTGAGTTGCAATTTGAACTGTTCCAGATTGACTTTGTGATGAATGTGGATCCTATTTATAATTTTAAAAAAAAGAGAGAATTACTTTTTGTTCATAATATAATATATAATATATACTATAGAGATATTTAGAGAAATTCCGTGTAAAGTACATTAAGTATATTATATTAAACCATCAATAGAAAAATATTCTTTATTCTCTTGAATGTAAAATATGAATTTCTACATGAATTTCTTACTGGTAAATTTGATTTGACTTGATACATAATTTTGTTCATCCAAAATCGAACATCCACGCCCACAGCTACGGCACAAAGACCAATTGTTGTATAAGCTTCTGGTTTGTATCTTATATTTTGAAGAAGAGCTGTAATCGTTGTGTCGAAATAACTCCTGTAATAAAATATATAATATTATACAAATTCAATAGATAAAATATTATAATCAACACAATATAGATTAAATTTTACCATAATGTTACAGAGTTAAAATAAATAAATATTTTTTTTTCAAGTTATATAATATGCTCACACTAACATTTTACAATAAAATCATGATTATTTTATACATTATAACATATAATGATATGAAGAAAAATAAAATAAATATACCCTTTTGTATAACCAGCGACAAAGGCTTCTTTATTGAAAGCAGCCAAACGTGGAAGTAACAGAAATATACATTGTTGAATGTATGATGTTGTTTTTGTATTGGTTGCCCATGATAAAACAAATTTACAAATTTCATGGAAATGGTCATTTAAGAGAGCTTTACAAGCCATAGACTCTGAATAAATTTTTGGAGGTTCTTCAACATCTGATTCTGCTACAGCTGTTTTTAAAAGTTTTTTTCTTGGAAAATAATATCGACGATGTGGCTCCTTCTTCTTGTTGTATATATATATTATATAAAACAAATTAAAAATCATACACATTAGTACTTATTTATATAATTTTCATTTTTTATGTTCCTCTAATAAACAAAATAAAAATGTTGTATAATAATATGTTGTATCATATTACTTACCGCTACTGTCTGTGATCCAAATTTAAGTGTAATTTCATCACTTTGTCTTTCCCAGTCTGAATTTCCACAACGAAACAGTTCATTAAGAACAAGAAGAGAACCATGAACTCGATCTTCTTTTGTCACTCCTTTTACATTTACTGTATCTGTAAATCCAAGTTTAGCTTCTTCATAGCATTGTTTATAGTATTGAGTTTGTGTTTGAGTCTTTTCACGTTGTGCTGTGACAATAAGAGCATATCGAAGAGCTTTAACGGCTCCTTCACGAATATTTGGTTTTGGATCTCGGACGGCATTAAAAATCACTTCAAAAAATTGATTTACTTGTTGAAAGAAAAATGTTGGAGTGGAGAGTGCCAATTCACGAAGAACAAGAACCTATAGAATAGAATAAGTATTGTAATTTTAAATTTTGTTTTGAAGAAAAAAGCAATGTCTAATAATATTATAATTATTAGTTTACATTTTTGAATACATATTATAGTAAGTATATTATAAAAAAATCAAATATTAGTATTCATACAGCAGCAAGACGTTTTCCTTCATGTCGTTCTCGATCACTGAGCCATTCAAAAGCTCTCTTTACTTCTACATCAATATACTCTGTTGAATATGTTCCAGAAACTAAAGCTAATTTCCCAACTGCCTTTGCTGCAAGTTCCATTACTTCAATATCAGGAGAAGGAAAAGTATTACGAAGATAATTTGCAAATCTTGAGATTCTTGTTGATGTATTTCCAACATCTACTCCAATCAATGATTCTATTTATATATATAATAAAAAAAAATCAACAAACAATTGAATTATTATATGTATATTGTACATATTTTTTACTTGTACTTTTTTACTTGTATTATGTCATACCAATAGCTAAAATAGCTCCTTTCTTTTCTGAAACATCCGGACTTGATACCATATCAAAAATATGATGATTAAAATCATCCATAAATGCAGTTAATTCTTCTACTGGGACTTCTCTAAGCTCTGTTGTTACCTATAAATGTATTCCATAATAATATTATATTAGTTTAAAAATAAAAGCAATACAGAATACAGAAATAATCATATTATAAAACCATAATATAACATGTTATATAATTCATAACAATTATTCAATGATTCATAAAAGTCTTACATAATGATAGAGCTCTTTTGATGCCTTCAACCGTGTTTCTTCATTTTTAGATTTGAGTCCTTGGACAAATTGGGTCATGACAGGAGCTGATGTATTTCCCATCGACCGGAATAAAGATGACTTTTGACCTCGTCCCGAAGCCATTTTATATGTTTATTGTTTGAATGAATAATATGTATATTTCTTTTATTTATTTAACAACAACATCTATAATATATTAGACGATTGATCAAACTATAGAATATTATAAATGTACTTTTTTGATACGTACATGAATGAATTAATTGCTTGATATATATTTAAAATTACAAAAGTAAAATTACTTGAGTAAAGAGTAAATTACTATCTTCTTTTTTTTTGCACTATTTCACATTTTTATTTTGATGTATCAAACATAACAAAAAGTTGTAAAGAGTCTCTTTTTAGTCTTGTCAACTACATATTTACCTACCCTATTATGTAACATTACACAACAATAATAATTATAGGTAAATACTATCCTATTTTCAGAGTATAAATATTTTTTTTTTACTATATTTTTATATAAAAAAAACTCTTACGTCGTAGTTGTAAATAGTATACGGTAAAATAGTGTTGTTTTCATTTTATGAATGAATGAATGAAAAAAAAATTCATTGTGCAGTCTCGCAACACCGCCCCGCTATGTCTGAAGAGTTTGACCATGTGAATGTATGAACCCGGAATATAAGTAATTTTGTGATTAATTTTGGATTTTGGATACTATAATTACTTAATTGCTGATTACTTTGAACAAAATGTCCATTTGTGCACCTTTACGGAATGGTAAGAATATAATAATACTACTCAATTTTACTTTTGATTTTTGATGTGTCAATAAAATTTTAGTTGTAATTCCGTTTTAGTTTTAATCTTTTGTACTATTTTTTAATTGTTATTAAGATGAGATAATGGAGATAATGCTTTTCTTTTTTAGAATGTGGATATTCATTTTGTTAAAGATACTTTTATTGACACCAAGAACACCACATATTATGAAATGCCGCACTGCATACATGCATGTATTACTGATATAATATTATGTATTTAGGATACCAATTAACTTTTGATTGTTTTGCATTTTCCCTTTAAATAGGACTATTTAGTTCCTTGTTATGGACACCGTTTAAGGAACAATTGAGGTATCGGAATCGTCCAAATTTGAAGAAACCACTTCCTTTACATTTTAAACGTGCCAGAGCTTTAAGACTTTGTGAACCAATTTATGAAGAAAAACCAAAAATATGTAACATCTATGAAGAAGTGGCAAGCAAAAAGGATAAAACTGAAGTACTTAAAATCTAAAAACTATATAATATATATGTTATATAAATGCATGTCATGTGTATCATAATAATATAAAATACATATATCATTTGATATTATTGTTTAATTGTACAATATATAAAATGTAAAATTTAACCTTTTTGTTTTAATTTTATAATACATAGGAAAGTCCATATGCTCAATTTTTAGCAAAAGATATGCGAAAGAAGTTCCATGCAGCTAAAATGATTGCCATTTTTCATACAAATTGTTTTACTCAACATGAATTTTTACGGGTACACAGTTTCATTCAATATTATGATACCATATTATGTGGGTAGTGTATGATGTAATCTACTTTTTACAGTAGTATATTATAGACATGCATAATTTTAAAAAAATTACACACATGATGTTATAATATTTATTTATTTTTATTTCTGTAGATTCGAGGAATGTTCTTTGATTCAAACTTTGAGATAGATCTCCGAAATCATCAAAATTCTAGAGTGGGGAAAATGGCTCTTCTTGGAACAAAATTTGAACCAGTTTTACAAATTTTTAAAAGTCACACAGCTATAGGTTATTGTAATTCAACAGATTTATCCAAATTTCTTAAACTAACAAAGAAAATGCCGGATCACATTCTTATGGCTGTAATCCTTGATAATCGTCTCATGCATCGAGTAGATTTTGAAGCATATGCAAAATCAGGAGGAATCGATATAGTCCGAAGTCAATTATGTAATACCCTAACCTCTGTAGGTGGTCAACAATTAAGTTCATCTTTAACCTCTAATATTCATGCACTTAGCAGGAGTTTATCAGCCCTCTCTGAAAATCAAAATAATAGTACGGATAGTACGGATTCTAGTTCATCAGAAACATCATCATCATCGTAATCGTATAGTTGATTTAATTTTGTGTGGATTGTAAAAAAATAATAATATTATTCTAATTATTATTGTTTATATTATTTATATTATAATATATTACAAAACATTATGATCATACATAAGAACAACATGTGTATGTGTACAAAATGTTTGTTTTAATGTAATTTTATTTATTTTTACTGGTGTAGAAAATACATGTACATTGTATTATAACATCATGTGGTAGTGTATAGTGTACCCATAATAAGGCAGTCATGTATAACAGTAAGGAAAAGTACATGTACATTTAAGTAATAAAACAACAACTTTTTGTTTTAAAAATACGCACACACACTACTTAACTTGCATGAGAATCTAGAGTTACCTACTACGTTTAGTCTTTTAATATATGAATCTGATGTACTGTGTACATATTTAAAATCTAACAAATTCTATACAAACTGTATAGTTTAAATACAAGTTTAAATTTTCTGGCTCTATTCTTCGTTCTATACTTTTGTAATATGTATGTGGGTATGAATATCTTTCTGTGTCCATTATTATTATTCCTTCTTTTACCTATATTATTATTTATATGGAACTTATTTTAAATCTCCGGTCCTTCCAGCATTATAAACTGCATTAACATAAATCATGCATATTTTATTATTTTAAGTTTATGCATATTATGCAAATGAGAATTTTTTTTATATATACACATAGTCTGAAAACCAAGATGCATAAACTATAAAAGTATACACTACAGATTTACATGCACGTGTGTATATATGTATATCTATATGTATATATAGAGAGAGCATGAACGAGAAACCGTCGTACAAATTTCATAGAAATCCTAGGATTTGTGTGATTCATAACTCATAACTTCAAAATGTTTGGACCTAGGTAAAAAAAATTTGTTTTTCAATTACAATTTCCCCATTTTGTAAAAGACCTTTCAAAATATCTCGTAGTTTGTTTTTTTTTCTTGTAAATGTATAGTAAGGAAACGGAAGATATTTATATAGATTTTTTGTTAAAAGTTTTAATGTAAGACTATCTCGCCTCTCTCATTTGTATAGTTATATTTTACTTATATTTAATATTATGCTCATCTATCCACATATTCGTTATTATAATTTATATAAGTATATTTTATGTACCGTAAAAGTAAGTATACAACCTCAACTAAATCTGAGTTATATATATATATATATATAATATATAACCTTGTTAATATATTATATATTACTAATTATTATCTTATTTTCATGTACATATTATACTGGAGATTGGAGATGGTTTTGTGTCTGTGTGTTTGTGAAGATTTTGTACTTAAATCAGTTTCTTACATCATCTTGAATCTTTTAGAGAATAATAATAATATTATATACTTTTATTTATTTTAAAAAATGTAGAAGATTATTTATTGTTTTATTGTATAACTTTTTAGAATACATTGTATTTTATTTTTATTATTCCAGGTATCGAGTTTTTTTTTTATTTGAGTCAATTCTAGTGATTAGAGTATGATTTGTCCATGCTTTTGTATAATATAAGTACACATGCATATTATTCAATATTTTATGTACTTAAAAAAGAGTCCCATAATTTTAATAAATCTTACTGCGTTTTGTATATTATGTATTATGTACATGTAATAATAATCATACAATTGTTTTTTGTTTTGTCTTTGATTTACACAGGTTTTCCATTTGGAATTCAAAAGTTAAATAATTTCACATTTTATATGTACATCACCCATATCGCAACAACAGAAGAATGCCAAATAATTATAATAATAATACAAACAGCAACACACATGATTAGTGATTTTACTACTCTTATAATAATAATATATTATATTAATGATAGGACAAAATTACATGACAAAGTGTATCTCATCATTATGATGATATGGTATTTTGATAATATGTGGATCATGTACATCTGTTTCAAATATATGTATAACGTCAAAAAAAGTAAATTTGAGACTGATGATAATAATTATAATTATAAGAATAATAACTATTAGTGACAAAAACATAAAAAAACAAAAAAAATCTTAATCTGAAAAAGTGGTTCATACAGAAGAAAATCCAGCAAAATGTTTCGTTGTTTAGTTTGTATTGAGAATACTCCAAATACTCAGGAAAGGGAAAGCCCTGATGTAGACCTTGTGGATGATGAAACAATTTCCTTGTGTTCTGCCTTTTGTATTGCATTAAAATTAAACTTTTCTCGATACCAATCCCAATTATATAAAGCTGTATTCTGTAATGAGTGTAAAAAACGTTTAAAAGAAGTTCCTTCCATTTTGAGCATACCTAATTCTATTGATGAAGATGATGAAGTTTCAAGTAAAATCAAACAAATCATGTTGGATGGTTACCTGGCACAAATGGATAGAGAAATTGACAATAACTCAAACCCAAACAATAAAGAACTTGACTGTCCATTTCAATCAACAAGATTAGAAATTTTAAAAGGTAAATGATTATTTTTAAGTATATTATGTGTGTATTTAAATTTTAGTTCTTTTATCATATTTCAAAAGTATGTGTAATGTGTAGTAATGCATTATTTTAGCCTTAATTCTTAATCATATTAGATATATTGAGATTATATTACTCTATACTTATATTCTAAAAACATATTACATAAAAATATTTTACTCATTCCATTCTTGATGATCTTGATTATTTTAACTTTTAGAAACTACTACTTTTTATATGTCTGTCTAATTATCATCGTTATTCATTTATTTAGAGCTTGGACTTGTTGTGGAATTAGATGATGAACCGAATCCTTTATCACCTGAACATTCTGAATATCGGAACACTCCTGTCACCTCATCTTACAATTCAAAATTACCTCTTTATATTGATTTAGAATTAGATGAAGAAATTCCACCAGATGAAATTTTATTAGAAGACGAAGACGAAGAAAAAGAAGAAGAAAAGCAAACAAACTTTAAGGAAGTTGATGATATTGAAAAAGAAGATAAAGAGCTTAATAGTTTCTTAGGTATAATAATATCCTTACTTTAGTTATATTCATTCAAATATCAGTAAATTCAACCATAGTGTTATATTATAGTAAAAGCTAACTATTGTTTTATACTATAATCAGAATCTGAAATGTGTTTTTTAAATTCTTGTTTTATTTACAAAATAATAGGTATCCAAAATGAAGAGGAGACAAACGAAATACATGGTGAAGAAATGATAAAACAGTCAGTTGAACAAGAAAGTTTTGAAATTCCAAACAATAACAAGACACAAGAACCAAAGATTCAAGCTGTCAGACCACTCCTTCCTGAAGGAATTATTTTTGTACCTCAGCCACGTGCTGTTTCTATAATTGCTGCTGAAAAGATAAAAAGTGTTTTTGCAGCATCTAGTTCAAATAAAATGAAAGATAAAAGTGGTACAAATTTGTTGTTGTCAGCATCAACAGCATCCTCATCTTTAGAAACTCCAAAAATTTCAAATATAAATAATAAAACAATTGGTAACAAAAAAACAAAAAATAGCATTAAAGTACTAGATATAAATGGCAGAACAATTAAAATGAAAAAATCCACAAAAGAAAAAACCTCACAAAAAAAGAAAATTTACATTCGAACAAAAAAGAACAAAAATCATAGTATGAGTAAAAGTTCAAAAGAAAATAAAACATTTAATGAAATGCCAGCTCTCTCTTCACCATATTTGGAAGATTCAGAATTGGATTCATCAGAAGTTGATACTCGAATTAATGAAGATGATATTCAAATTGAAATGCCACAATTAAATGTAGAAATTGAAAATGTGAGTAATAAAAAGAAGCTAAAAAAATTAGCACTATCTGATGAAAAAATTAGTATCAAGAAACGGAGCAAACATGAGGATGTATCATCAAAAGCTACCGAACTAAGTTATACCAAAAATAGCAAGAACACAAAAAGTCTGAAAAAGTCAAAATATCATAAGAGTAGCAGCAGCAGTACGAATAGTAATCAAAACAACAAAAACAATTTACCTCTTGGAGTGATCACTCCAAGGTCTAAACTTCCTATTGAATATCGAAGGTATGTATATAATATATAATATATATACAATTTTTGGTTATGTCAAGATTTCTAATGGTAGTAAATTAACTGTTTAATTGTTGAGTGGAGAGTTTATGAGAAAATATATATATATATTTTTGATGCATGTACGTACATATTTACTTTTAAAATTTAAACAGTCATAAATACTTTATAATCAAATTGATAAATTATAATCGTTTTTTTTGTTGTTTGTTTTTTTTTTATCCTTTTTCAGTTGTTCAGTTGTCATTGAAAATTTTAGTATTGAGCAGATAGCAGAAGCAGCAAGTAAAAATAATGTTAAAATTCCTTCCATAATAACTGAATCTTCCAAAATAAATGCTGATGATAAATCTGTTTCTAAAAAAAGTTCAATATCGCCAATAAAAGCCAAAGAAAAACTACCAGTTTCAACAATAACAACAACAAAAGAATTAAGTCTTTCATCCTCTTCTTCAGCATCACCAACAAAAACAACAACATCAACAAGTACCGCTATTTCAGAGACTTTATCAGTTCATGTACCAAAAAATATAATGGTTGAAAGTGTTCCAAATATAATGTCTCCAGTAGAACAAACATCTACATCTATAACACAACCAATAGTTAATGATAATGTGATTTCTTCTACTACAAGTGTTATTAATAGTATTACACCTACTATTAATACTGTAAAAAGTAATGCAACTGATATGACAATTACTAATCCTATTAATAATAATAATGTTTCTACTGTTGTAAACTCTTCCATTCCAAATTCTACGATCAAATTTTGTAATACAGTTCAAAATAATGCAACTAATACTACTACTACTTATGCTACAAATAGAAAATCCAAAAGAAAACCATTAAAACCAATTAAAGGTATTTGTGCAACTACCCTACTGCCATCTCAAAACCAACCACAGCAACAAAAACTACAAGTGGATAATACTCATCACCAGTCATTGTTATCAATGCTACCAGAACAAAACTCTCAAAATCCTATGCAACAAATGGAAATGCAAATTAATGCAAAGTCTCAAAATGAAACTAGTAATGACAAAAGTATAATTGTTGGTGAACAACATGTTCCTTCATCATTACCACCGTGTGTTCATACTGTGACTGCTTCTACTATAATATCAGCTACTAATAGCTCTACTACTACTAGTAATAATAATAATAATGAAGAACAAGAAGCCCAAATTCAACTTTCAACAAAGTCAAATTCCAATATAAATGGTTCATCTTCACAGGTCAATAATAATTGTATTCCAAGTGAAAATAAAACAATTAAAACTAAAATATTATCAGACAAATCTGAACTGAATCAGAACCAAGGAATTAACAACAACAACAACAGCAATTCTCCAAGAAAAACTTTTTCTCCAAGTAAAAATGTTGATAAGAACATTCATATAAATACTACTAATGATAAAAATAATAATGAGGTGAAAGATAAAGAATCAAAAATGTCATCATCATTATCATTATCAACAACAACAGCAACTGAATTGAAATCTAAACCAAAAGGACCACCTTATTTACCTCTTAAAATTTCAGTATCAGAAATAGAAAAAGTTACAGCAGTTCCACAAAAAATTCCTTTATTAAAACGAAAAGTTTTTTCTCCATCAAAGATTCATTTAGGTCCTTCAATTATTCGATTAGAAGATGCTACTCGAGCAGTTTCTGCAGTTGTTAATGATTTTCATCGCCAAGTCCACAATAATAGTAATGAACAAGTTTCAAATATATCAGAAAATGTCAGTAAAACCTCTTCTCCGTTTAAAAATATTCAAAATCCTAAAGTTACTGAACCTGAAAAACCAAAAATCCCTAAATTGACCATAAATATCACTAATATGACGAAACATATTAGTGGTAATAGTATAGATCCAAGTCCAGTGTATATGATAAAAAGTAATGGAAGTGTACCTCATGACAATGATAATGATAGTGATTCCTTATTATCAAATAACCATGACAGTAATGATGATGATGACCATCTTAATGATGTGGATGTTGACAACAATGATGAAGATGATAGAATGAGTGAAATAAGTGATTCTGAATTAGGATTTCTTCAAGAAGAGACGAATCGATTTAAATTTGGGTTACGACCACGACGGGAAACAATTATGAAGATAAAAACTGCATTGGAATCTGATTCTGAATCAGACAAATCAATCAAGTCAAAAGATTCAGATAATACTGAATCAGATCCAATGTTTTCAGAGAGATATCGAAAGAAGAAAAAGTTGAAAGCAACTAATACTTTAAATAAACTATCAAAATTGTATGGTAGTGCTCAGTCAACTAATTATGGCATTATTATCAAGAAAAGGAAGAATAAATATGAACGAGATGTGAGGAGGAAAAAACAAGACGCTGAGAAGAATCAAGAAGTGAATCATTCAAAGGAATCGTCTTCTTATTCATGTGATAAATGTCAAAGTCAGTTTTCTAAAAAGTCAAAATTTAAAACCCATTTGAGACAACATGAAAGAGATTTGGCGAAAAAATTATCATGTGAAATATGTGGAAAAGGTGACAATTTCATTTAATAATATATCTATATTATTATCATAGTGAATTTTATAAGTGAAGTGTATAACATTATTAAATACAATGTATCGTATTTACAAGTTGTATTATTATTTGTATTTTATAATGTTTTTTTCTTGTATTTTAGGTTTTCATTATGCTGCAAAATTGATGCTTCATAAGAAACTTCATTCAGATAAAAAAGAATTTGGATGTAATTTATGTCCAAGATCCTTCACTTCAAAACAATATCTGGATATTCACAACCGAAATCATCCTCCACCTTCAATGGAATTAAATCATTTTCCTTGTGATCAATGTCCAGCTTCTTTTGGTCACTTGTCTACACTTCGTGAACATCAGAGATCACACTCAGGACAACTTCCATTTCAGTGTGATATGTGTAACCAGAGGCAAGTTGATTTTTTTTAATTTTGGTAAAAAACTTGACAACCAGAAATAATGTACACTGCTCGAAAAAACAAAAAGAAACTTTAGCAGTCAACACAAATCAAAATGGCTGTGCTCATTTCAAAATGGCCACCAGAGGTCATTACACCGTTGTCCGTTATACACAGACCTCAAACATTTGAAACTCTGAAAATTTCATAGTTCAGCAAAATTATTATTGAATTTTTCAAATATCCCCATCAGCGGGAGTTATTTTAAGATATTTGAGGTCAGTTTCAAGTGTTTTGTGTACACATGGATGGATGTGTGTGCAGACCTCTAGTGATCATTTTGGTTTTCAGACGTACAGTCTGGCTGTCAAGTTTTGCTTCACAATTTTAGTATCAATATTATATTTACCTGCTGTACTAAATACAATTAAAATTTAGATAAAATGTAATAATATAATATACGGTTTTATGTATAATATAGGTTCCCTTTCTTGAGTCGTTTAAAGAGACATCAAAGTGTTAAGCACTTTAATTTAAAACCTTACGAATGTCGATATTGTGGAATTGGTGAGTCGTGATTTATTGTAATAATTTTTACTAATATAATACATATCATACTATAATTTGAATAATAATTTTTTGTTTTGAAATAAATTTCAATATCAATTAAATATTGTACATTTTTTTTTTGTTTGTTGTTGTTTTGTGTAGCATTTAAACAAGCTGGGAATCTCAAATGTCATGAGAGTCGTCATGATGAAAAGAACAAAAAGCTTCAGTGTCCCTATCCAAAATGTTCGCTACGGTTTTTTGATCCAAATAAATTAAAAGATCACATAAAAGTCCACTCAAGGGAAAAGAGTTATAACTGTAAGCAATGCTTGAAAAAATTTCGACTAAGTTCGTCTCTTAAAACACATGTATCCACTACACATGGCAAGAAGAAACCATACATCTGTCGGATTTGTCATAAACAGTTTGCACAGAAACAGTACCTAAATTATCATCAAAAAAGTCATCCAGAACTCCGGGCACAAAGATATTTTTGTCCTGAGAATGGTTGTGGTCGGAGCTTCAGTGAACTTAGTAATTTACGAGGTAATCAACATAATTTATTAGTTTACTCTATAATATTTATATAGTATTATGGACTAAAATATGAAAATTTGTAATAAAGCAATTCAACTTTGTACATTAAAAAATTATTATGCATGTGACTAATTTTGTTTTTCTTTGGTCCTTTTTTTGTTTTAAAAAAAAAATTTAGAACATGCTCGGAAGCACACTGATGATTTTCCGTTCAAATGTGAGCTATGTGAGTACAAAGTAGCATATAGAAGTCGACTAGCCAAGCATATGTTGAGGCATACTACAGAAAAAAATTTTGAATGTGAAATTTGTCACAAAAAATTTGCTTTGGAAGCTTATAGAATAAGACATATGAAAAATATCCATTTTAAAAATAAAGAAGATGAAGTAGAAGATCATGAAAGTACTGATGAAGAAGAAGAAGAAGAAGAGGAAAGAGGAGGTGATGAATAAGCACAAGAAGAGGATTAATGCTTATATATTTTGGTAACATTTTTTATCTATAACTATTTATGTTTTGTACTATTCAAGCGAGAGTAACGGAAACAATGCATCAGAAAAATCAAATATTGAATTGGTACATTATAAAAATTTTTTTAGTGTACTATTCAAAAGTATTACCATGATAATATTACTGATATATGCTACAAGCAAAACAGTATAAGTATACTATGTATATATATAGATTATTGGTTATTTCTTTAGTCGTACCAATTTATATATATTATTTTGTGTCTTCAACTTCATATCCATAGTTTTCTTTCTTGCAATTTTTTTTATATAATAATAATTTTATTATAAAACCTATAGAGTACATAGAGTATCAAGTAGAGATATTCCAGTGAATAAGATTAACTATTACTAATTACTAGAACTGATCACATTCAGAAATTAATAGAAAACGCAACATTATAGGAATTAGTAATGCATCGTTTACCATGTTCAGATTTATGTAGCGATGTTCTTCCAAGTATGTGTACTAGACTATTTATAATTTATATATATTATACATTTTTTGCCGTAGTTTCTCATAATTATGTATTGCACATTTTATATTCAAAGACGTGTGTAACGCAGTGCTGTATTTTTTTTTTTTTTTTTTGAAATTCATTTTATGGATTTCAGTCAATACTCGTTTGGTGCCAATTTCTTAACTTGTATACACTCGCTCTCTTCATTTGTTTTTTATTTTGAGTAGTATGTATGAATTTGTTATATACATCAGGTTAGACTATGTATATGTATGGTTATACGTATTTTATATATATAAATATATGCATTATTTGTAAACTGTTGAGAAACTCAAAATTCCATGGTACAAGATTTAACTTTCAAATCCTGTTCCAAAAAAAAAAAAAAATCTTTGGTCTTTTACAGTGTTACCACATGTAACCAATACTCGTATTCAATTAAGGGGTTTGGAATAGCAAGTGATTTTGTCAGTTTTTTTGTAAACTATTTAAAAACATACTGTTTATCCGCGAAGAAAGTGTCTGCGAGCTCAGTTCTTGGTATCTATTTGCTACGTGAGATGCTGGTGCAACCTACAAATAGTCTTTCGTAATAAGTAGATGGAACTGAGGTCAGTGACACCTCCTTAGTAAATGTACAGAATGCCCGACCAGATAATGATTATATTATCATTATAATATATAATATATAATCATTGTCTGGTAGAACCTGTCCTTCCAGAGACCTGAATTGTTGCATTTGAATTACTATTTATCTTTAACTAACATTGCCTGCTACTTTAACCTTCAAAAACTTTTTAATATGTTATTTATTGACACTACATTCCTCTTCAGTGACACTGAAAACAACAATATGACTTGTTTCTCTCTTTTTTTCTAACAAATAAATGTGAAACAAAATGTTTCTTTTTGTCTGTACTATAAATTGTAGTACATATTTCTAAAGTTTAAAATGTCATTAAATAAAAAACGATCCTCTTTGTTTTTACTACAGCTATTAACAACAGTGTTGAAGTAGAGTTTTATTCAAAGTGTAGAAAAACATGCCAATGAAAAGTAGATTTCGTCGATCAGATTCGACAAAAGGGAAACATGGGCAGAAGTTACTATGAGCTACCCTTTTTATAATAGCATTAGATTGTAAATTTCAAAGGGGTATAAAGTATGTATTACGCCTCTATGTTTTAGTATGTATTCATAATACAATATTTGTTTGTTGTTGATAAACAGTGCAAAAAAAACTCACATTATGTCTAGGTTAATAATATGTACATCGTTTTATATGGTACAATACTGAATACTGAACAAAAGTTTCCATTTTTAGAGAAGTATAGCATATTATTAAATATATTCTTTAATATAATATAATATTGTATTTTTTTTAATTATTAAAAACATCATGTATAGCTTATATGTTAGATAATAAATCACACACATATATATGTATATGGACTATAATTTTTTTTTAAAAATATTATACTACTTAATGTTTAATTATTAAGAAAGAGGTGTTTTTTTTCGAGGTTTCGGTACTAATAAATTTGCAATTTAGTACACATGTCTGGAGGTGTTTTTTTTTACAAATATTCCATGGCCAAAATTGAAAATGCGATAATACCTATAAATATACATTCGACTTTGTATGCATTTGTTCATTTTATAAACTACACATCATGCTCCTATGTCATGTATATCTCTACAAGTTATTTCAAGTAGTGACCACTACAATTTAGACTACTTACAATGTTCATGAATTTTGAATATTGAATTGACATGTTGTAATTGATCTATTTTTTGATAAAAATTGTCTCATTAAAATTTTTTTGACTGTACTATTTTTTCAGTAAATTGTTATGTAGATTGTAGTTCAAGAAATAAATATATACCTATAAAAACTAATAAATGTTGAAAATGTCATTGTATAAGTATTATAAATTGTCTATATTATAAGTTATCTATCCATATATATATTGTCTTTATGTCTACTGTATCATATGTATATATGTATAAAAACATGTATAGTATAAAATATATTTTAAAAACTGTACAACATGTGCAACACAAAACAGTATCGGCAAAAATACTTAATGATTGAAATCGAGCTGTAAACTGAAATCTAAAAATGTTTACATATTATAATATTAAATATTATATAATCAACGCACCTTGTGCGATTTATGTTAATTGTTAATGCATGTATAATATCATCATGACTACTTTATACTTTGAGCTTTTATTATCTTCATATGATGGTTGTCCAAATGTCTTGTGTACTAGTATAATGTATAATATGTAAAAATTTTGTATAATATGTAGTTATGTATATATTAAATATTGTCGAGTTGTTTTCGTAAACTGCAGTATGAGTAAAATGTGAATAATATATACGTGACAAAACTTCAAATGAGGGGATATTTTTCTTGTTATAATTATCCTAACAACGCTATGGAAGTATGGGACATTTCGTTATGTATATAATATATTATTATATTTGTACATATTTTTCAAGAAAGATAGAATGAAAAAAGTTGTCGACTGAAACTGAAAAACAAGTCCAATGCTGTAATTACGAATTGCTATCATAATATTATTCTACAATAGTATATGTACTGAAAAATAAATGTAGTCTCTCATCGTGAAAGTTTGACCACCGTTTTGTTTATTTACACCATATTTAGAGCCTCTATACGGCCAATATTTTTTTATAGGAATGACGCATATATAAGTTTCCAGCATACATACTCGTCCAAATTAAATCTGTAGAATGCACCTTTATTCACCACTTTATTTACACGTGCCTTTTAGATTTTACATATATTATATATACAATGGAAGAATTTCGAGGTACGTCAAAAAGGCACATGCTTACAGTTCATAATCTTCTTGGTCCGGTTTCCAAGTTTTAGATAATGATTTACTACGCAGTTGTACACATGTACATATATGCAGATAAATCGGAGTCATATTAATTATTATCACAGTATTTTTTTCATGAATGAATGACCTTTAGACTTTTGACGGGAGAATACAAATCAATGATTATATTATATTGATAAAATATTGACAAGGTGTAGTTCATTGGTATCTAATCAAGCTTATCATAATATCATTCTCACTGTTACGTTATAATGGGAAATACACCACTTCCACACTTGGAACTGTTGACTATGACCATTAAAAAATAAAAGTGACATTTAATTTTTTATGTGGACTTGAAATTGAGGTGCTCTCATAACCTAATAACATTGTTTTTTATATTTAGCACACGGTATTAAACGAATAATATTATACATTGGAAGTTGAAAATGATTTTGGGTTTTTTTGCAGGTGTAGAGGTTAAAGAGTGTATCTATAGATTCAAGATTAATGATTTTAGATTGATGGATATGAGACTCCTGGTATGTATATATATGCATTGTTCATTATGGATCATTATTGGAAGCAGTAATTGATTAAATTACGTCTAGATAATATAATTATGGAGAGAAAAAAAAAATTCATAATAAAAGCTATTGCCTTTATCAATAATTTTTGCACTGATATAAAAGTTGAATAAAATCATTAGACAAAAGTTTTTATGCCCACATTCTTAGTTTATTTCTCGCTTATAAAAGTTTGCAGGTCAAATTTTTTTTTAATTTTTTAAGTTTTCTAATTAAATTAAGTAAACATGTCACTAAAATTAGCGTTGGTTGTGTCCCTCTGCTTTTCACTAGCCTTAGGTAAGCCAGAAAACAATAATAATTGTACATTGTAACAATATAGGCAATAAATAACAAAAGTTACAAAAAATGTGCTTATATAAAGTACAAATTGTCAATACAATCAATATATTATATTACAACTTTCTCCAAGTTGCATTTCGTACTCGGTACTTTCTCTTTCCCTTTGTACACTGTACACTAAAATGCTCAAAAACTTGTAGTTAATTCTTTTACCTGTCTATAGGAACTCCTTTGTCCTTTCGCCGACGAGGAGGAAAGATTGTGGGTGGTGTTGAAAGTGTAGCACATTCTCACCCTGCTATTGTCTCCATCCAAGTTGGAAGTCATTACGTAATTAAAATACATACCATATAAACTTTGACATTTGAAATTGACATCAATTTGGTAATAATTGTAGCTTATTTCATTACTGACCGTTCTTTTTTCCCATTGTTTTCTATTTCATTAGTGTGGAGGAACAATTGTTAATGAGAATTACATTGTCACAGCTGCACATTGTGCAACTTTAGAGCCTAATCGCTATTCTGTTGTAGCCGGTGAACACGATCTCTATTCTACTGATGGAGCTGAACAAAGGAGGTCAGTTTAGGAAGAGAGAGGTGGAAAGAAAGAAAATCTAAATGTGTACATTTTTCATGTTTATAGGGTCAACGACCTTGAGTTTTCCAAACATCTAACTATAATATATTGTTTCTACATTCTACATCTTAGGTCCGTTGAGAAGGTTGTACAACACCCAAGTTACTCATCAGTTACCAGCCGAAATGACATTGCAGTATTTAAAGTTACACCTCCATTTGTTTTCAATGAAAATGTAACTGCTGGAAATATAGCTCCTGAAGGATTTGAACCCAGTCAAGCTTTGAAAGCTATTGGATGGGGTAAGAATACAAAAACACAATAGCAATCTGAATATTTTATGTGGTTAGATAAACACAAAAATATATTTAATTAGCTAATTTAAGTCACTCCTTCCACAATACAACATCACATTTTCGGTTTCTATAGGCACAACAAGTGAAGGTGGTTCCATTCCAGATCGTCTCCAAGAAGTTGTGGTTCCCCTTGTTGATGATGTTACCTGTCGTCGTGACTACACCCTCGTCGTTTATATCTGGGCCAGCAGTATGAATCATTTTATTACTTGTGAAATTGTGTTCTTTCCGTTTCAATTTAATGCTCACGGAATACAGCTGATACAAATCTATGTGTTATAAATGCATTTTAACACATAAGGTAATTGCTCATGTAATAAATTTTCAAATGTTCTCTATTTTTTTCTATTTTTTTTTAGTGATCTGTGCGGGAGAATCCGGAAAAGATAGGTAGGTCTTGTAAAGCTTACCACATTTTTATTTTTTAGTACTAAGAGACTTTTTTGATACACTTTTGTGCGAATCTCACCAAACTATGTTTTGATTTTCCTGTTCTTTTTCTTTGCTGTGATTTTTTTAGTTGTCAAGGAGATTCAGGTTAGGAAATTTAAATTTAAATACCAAAAAAAATCTCAACTCACCCAATTCCCACCGCAACTCGAACGAATGGAAAGCGCAGAACAACACGAAAAACAGGAAAAACTTTGACATCATTATTTACTTTTATCTTTTTCAACAGGTGGTCCATTGGTGTCAGTTGATGACAACGGTGTTGAAACTTTAGTTGGTGTCACAAGCTTCGGTGTCGGATGTGCCAGGCCGCGCTACCCAGGAGTATACTCAGGTATTTTCCCACACAACCAAGAAAATTATGCCTTTTACTCTCTTTACTATTCAAACTACTTTAAACTGTATAATTTTCTAATAATTTCTATTCAAACTATGTTTTATTTAATTGATACAGAGGTGTCTCACTTTGCTGAATGGATCGCTACTGAAACTTCAAAGGCTTAAAGAGGGATGAAAGAGGACTATATGTATGATGTATATTGATGAACTCATGACTCTGGACTGAATTTTGGTCACAAAATGGCACATGTGCTAACCTTTTTAAATTTTAAATGCCTATAGACTACTTTATTTGACCGTATAACTTTTGATTTTTGTAGGGTGTTTATCTTTATGTTTGTTTAAAAAGTAGGAACTCTAATAAATTCAAATTTTATTTACTCTTGCGAAAGTTTCACAGTGAAACTGTGTGATGTTTGATGTTATTTGCACTCTTGTACAATTTTTAATACTCTCAATTCATGACTAACGCTTCATGTATGAAACTTGGTACAGACGTTTTATGTGAGATATCACAATTGTGCAAAACGAAAACAAAAATGAGTACCAAGAAAAAAGAGAAAGTTACAAGAGAAAACACGTATGTTTTATTCGCAACATTGGTTCAAGTTTCAGAATATGTCAAGTTGCCAGTGTTATACAATAACAGAATTAAGTAACAGCAGTATATGCATATAATTAATATAATATATATATATAACATGTCAATACAAAATAATCCCAATAATGTCAGTTGTCAATTGACTCATAAAAAGTACTTGGTTATTGTGGTGCACAGCATGACACATTTGCCATTCTTGTAATAAGAGTAAAGGTACATATCTTTTATCTTTTGAATCATAAGCGTATAAGTACATACGCTCTAAATCATACGCATAAAGAACTTATGTAATATTTTCACCTTGGTCCAGACAGTCACAACATTGATTCCATAGTTTTATGTGTACATAACATATTATAACATTATATTCAAATTCGAAATATATATAACACACAATATGCACACAATATTTTTATAGATATGCATGAATAAGGATTTACTTACTTATAGGTAGTTGCATTTAAAAATTTGATAAGCTATGCAGTATGGTACGTATGCAAGAGAAAAATTCACTTCGATTACGTATATGTACATAAGTGTAGTGTACAAAAAAAACAATCAAGTTATGTAAAAAAATCTATACCTCAGTAATCAGTATATAATAAGTAGACATTGGACAGTGTTTCAAATGTCAAAGTGTAAAGCGCATTGAAGATTTGTACTTTGAATTAGCAGTACAGTTTTATCCAAAGTATGAGTAAGAAATACATGTGAAATGTATACAATACATATTACATTATGTAGTACATTACGAGAATGAGACTGACATATTATATTTATGATTTATGACTTATTTGTGAAAGATGAGAGGCCATGCGGAGAATAATATGTTAAACATAATACATAATATATTATAGGAATGTTGATCGGATGAATTTTGTTTGACAAGCGTTAATGTTTGTATAAATATACTCACATTGTACAATGTATAGTTTAAATTCTGGATGCTTGTGTGAACTGTTCCTTTTGGATGCATTACTTTGTTACATGTTACATATTATTGGAGCAAGATCTCGGTCTCATGTCCTCATAACCAGGACCCATTTCACCGAAAAAGGAATCGTAACTTGGTGGCACTACATTACACAAGAATAGAAAATACATAGAAATGAAGACCAGTATAACCCCCATTAGATATTTGATATTTCAAACATGCAAAATCAATAATAAATGATGCATTTTACAAAGTAGAAATTATTTGAAAATTCAAACACTTACGAGTTTCAAGTGATGGACGTCTGGATGACAGGTTAGAATATGATGGAGGAGGAGGAAGAGTTGAAAGAGATTGGATTGAAAGTGAGCTGAGAGATTGTTCCGTAATATGAAGTAAATTGGGCCTTGTTGTTCCTCCAGCTTCTACTGCATCCCCTCTAGTCGTCCCAATAATTATTGATGTTTCTCCCTTCAAACTAGATTTGTTGTTTATATCCACTTGAAACTGATTCATCGGTTTTAGATATAAAAACACATGAAATTTTATTTATAATTTATATTGTATATTATGTTATAATTTATAATGCCCAAACTCCTTTGGAATTCTTTATACTTTCTATATTAAACAAATTCATATGAATTTTACATGCAGATGAAGGAAATTAACCAGAACTTCAATATTGAGAATTCAGAGTATGCTAAGTAGCAAATACAAAATATGGGAAACGTAACTACGTCCACACGCGTTCATAATGAACGAGAAACGGTACAACATAAAAAAAATGTAAAAGGGAAAAGTTAATGTAGTGAAAAATTCCGTTCCACTACTCTCTCTCTCTCCACTTTCCACTCTTTACACTCTAAACATAATGTGATTCATGATTCAGGATGCTTCACTTACCAGTAAATAATAATTGACTTCCACCGACTTGTTCTTCTCCTTGCTGAATGTTGGCATGAGATTGGGTGCAATGGAGAAAGTACCAGACCAATTCAACTCCCCACTATTCATGGTATTTAGGTCACTGGTGGAGCCACTGTAATTGAGAGTCTCTAGAACACTATTGGTCTGCTTACTTGCCTTCCCCACAAAATATGTAATACGTTGAAGGAAGGAGCATGAGAGACGACTTAAAGTTTCACACTGAACATTCTCCACACACAATTGGAATGGAAGGGTTTCCCCTGGAAGAAAACCTCGTTGATTCAACTTCAAATCCACTTTGAGTACCGTCTTTTTTGAAAAGAAGGATTTTTCCTTCTTCCTCGTAATGACACAGGGAGAACTCACAAAAGAAGGATCCAATGACGACAGATTCAAATATCCTTTTGTTCGTATTACAGTTTCCGCTGCCACTATGTCGGTCACCCAAATCCCGGCGTAAGCAACAAGTTTATACACCACTCGACAGTAAGAGCTTTGAAATGGAGCTGCCAAGTTTCCTCCTTCTAATTGAATTTCAAAGGGGAAGGCATATTGTCCTTTGGACAAAGTGCGCTTTTCTAATGGATCATCTGTAAAAACAAACATAAGGAAAGAAAAATAGTATAATCATTTATTAGACGACGTAGAAACTATTTATTTATTTATTTACTATACTATACTATTTATTTTAGTTTTAGTTTTATTACCCTTTGTAAAAAAATAGAAACAGAGATGAGACATTCCTGGATTTTCTGGAGCAAAAAACCTGTCATCACTAACATGATTTGTCAATCGATTATCAACTCTGGTCTGAAATCGAAGTGAAGCAGTTCCTTCCAACTGAATCCGAAAATCTATTTGAATTTCAAATGACAAATAATAAAAAATATTCAATATGTTGTTTTCTATCAACTTTCTTTATATAGGATAATGTGTGACAAATTACGAATGACGAAAATGAGCAAACCTTTAAATTCATAGTTATTATCATTTGGTGTGGGTGAATTTTTATTCACTTGGATTCGAACTGTTCCCTTGATAGTGTCATGACAAGTGTGGATTTCTCTACTCCCACGATCTACTTCAATTTTTATCACCATGTCATTCAAGTAGCCAAAACCTTTTCGACGTGCATTAGCTGTTGCTAAGTAACCAATCATGTTGAATTTAGACTTTGTAGACTTTTTATACTGTAAATGAGTCGTTCAATGTTCTGTTGTAAAATCTGCAATTTATCAAGTAAAATGTATCTTTTCCAGTGAAGAGTGAAAATGAAGAGGCGAATGCAAACAACACAAACGTTAAGGCGCACAAACAGGAAACCCGGAAAACACTTGTTTGATTTGATGTTCTAGAGAAATCTTGTTTCACTGCCGCTGAAGTGTACACTGTATACACAATGTGAACTGTAAGTACACATATGCATGTAAATGAAGAAATACACACAATATCTATATTTACTTGTACAAAAGCTATCTGTTTGTCTAAATGTGACGCATAAAATTTGTTTATTTATGCAGTGGATAGTCAAGTAGTCAAATCTACAGTCTACAAACTACACACTACACACAACAAAAGTACAGACTACAGACTACAGACACACTAGTTGTTGTTGAATTAATGCACTTGCAATGAATATGTAGAGACTGTGGAGACTAGAGATGAGACTAACGACTAACGAGAACGACCACTGTGAAATGAGCATGAGAGCAAATGTACTCTATAATCCTGTCTCCAGTGAGGAGCTCAAGACGGAAATTGTAATGGTAATAGGATGCAATGAAGCCACGAGCTACATCAAACTCTAGACTCCAAACTCCAAGCTGCCTCAGACATAGGACATAGTTTTGTGTTGTAATTTTCCCTATGCACGATCTACAACAAGATAACAACTCGGGAAACTTCGGTTCGTAGAGTCAGCATCCCTTTTCTCTAGCTATCTCTCTGTTTGCTGTCTCCCTTGTTATTTTTCAAGGTTAGGAGAGTACTATATTATAGCATGGTGTAGAGTGTAAAGTAAAAAGTATGTAGTAGATTCATCCTCTTACGTATGGTCTGTTATCTGTACTGTTTCTTCTTTTGCGATGTAAAGGGTTAAAGGAACAAGGTCATACACCTACATCAAAACACGCGTACCAGAAAAAAACACAAACAGAAAAATATCCATACAACTATCAAATACCGCATGAAAGAGTAGTAATGCAATATCTTATCTATTATACTATCTAACATCTAATGTCTACATTCTACTTGCAGTTCGTAGTTCATACTTCACACTTTGTGCTCCGTCGCATATATTTATTCACTTTCTATTATCTGCCTTCTTTATGCCTCGGAGATAAAGAGAAAGAGTGAAAGAAAGAAAGAGAGAAAGAGAGAGCAAGCTGAGAGAGAAGAAAGAAAGAAGGAGTAGTGCTACTTTCACTCTGAGCCTTTCTCCGTTCAGTCCAACTGTTTTCCTTGTTTTCAGCTTTGTTCTCCTAGAATAATATTATATTAGCATCAGCACTTACATACGTGTCAACAACACATACGGAGATCAATTAAGCATGATTTGTCGTAAACACATTTGCATTTCTCATTCTTACACGTCTTGTTACTTTTCACACACATGTTTTTTTTTTACAAGTCCCATTATCACATTGGTAATTTACGTTCTACATTCATTTTATTTCCGTATGGTGCGTTTTCATGATTTCTATTTTTATATTTTATACATATGTATATGAAAAATAGTAAGTACACACCTGGAAAAAGAAGGAATGAAAAAAAAGGAAATATATATTTTTTTATAGTTTACAGTTTATTGCTCAAGGCCCTGGGAGAACAATTTATGCGGAGAAACGATCCAGCTTCCATATTCCATATATAGATGTATGTACATGGAGATTATGTGTGGTATATTTTTTCTATTAATAAATTTTAGATATTTCTCTCTTAAAATTTAATCTCGTTCAGCTGCGTCAATATTTTCTCAAATTTTACAGTAAAAATGGTAAACACTGTTCTCTAATTTTTGTACATTATTTTCCCAATACGATTTTTCATTCTAAATAAATTTGACATTTTCCTTGTAAAACAATTGTATTTTTCTTGCAAAACCATTGTCAAATATTATATCATAAGCCTATTATATAGTAGAAGAATATAGCTCAATGACACTGTAGAGAACAGAGAACACATATTTTATGCTCCATCTTTTTATTGTTTCAACGTTTCATGGAATTCATCCGCTCTAAATAAAATGAATGCACGTATCACGTATACATTTTACAGCACGAAAAATATTAATACAAGTAATGGAATCAGTACTAAATAGCAGGATGTTGAGAAATTGGAGGCTTATCTATAACTTTTACATTTTACATGTAAAAGAGTTTCTTTATAATAAATGTTCTCGTCTGCAGAGTGCTAACGACTCTGCGTAACAATAATCATTGACACATTAGATAAAAGTCAAAACAAGTACATTTTATAACTATGTTGTAGTTTTATTATTTGAGTCAAAACTTTGTAAACTCTCTTCATTTGACCTCCATCATGTCAATCCAGATGTTGGATAATGGATGTGGAATCAAACTGACATTGAGGGTTGGTAAAACTTTATAACAAGTGGATACAATAACAAAGATATTTATAATTTATATAACTGTTAGACTTATATATGCCAAAATAAGAAATGAGACAAACTATTGGATGTTAAAATGATACATATTGTCTTATACGGATATGTAGATAGTAGATACCATATAAATTCAAAATACACACCTCCGCAGAACGTTATGTACCATACCACATGATTAGTTTAAAGTTTACAAACTTGGTGTAAGCATAATATTATTATGTCATTATAGATAAAGTATAGAACGTTGTGGGTGAGATGTGTGGTCCATTAAGTTGTTCATGACGGAACCGCAGACTCCCATTATAAAATTAGTTGGGTATTCATCACATTTTGCAAATTGTTTGTACAATATATCCCAAATGCCAATACATGAGATACACCATTGAAATTACCCTTTGTATTTTTTTGCATTCATGTATTTTGTGTTTTGTACGGTGTGCAAATAAAAGGCAATGTAGGAAAGGAGAATTGGGAGAATGACTAATTTTTGCAAAAAAAGAAAAAATTAGGTTGAATGTGTTTTTTGCAAACTAATAAATTGTAATTCTGGTCTAAAGTAAGGACACAAAAGGTCTATTTAAATGTCATCTATATTTAATCATCTTTTTCACTCATTGTCACACCTTTAGTATTATTATCATCATCATTATTTTAAGGAGGTTCTTCCTTCGGTCATACAAAATTACAATTTGTGTCAGTTTCCAGCAAGGTTTTGACACTATATCTTTATCTTGAATTTCATTGAGATTCTTCAGTATATCATTATCAAGTATTATTCGTATCTTTGTACTGTGAAGTAAAAATGTGGATTGAAAGTAAAAACTTTTTCAAGTTTTATACTTCATCGTCGATAATATTGTATCTTAAGAATTACCATTGTCAAAAGTTTCATGCCTGAGTTAAAAAAATTTCTCATCCTCTCGAACAAACACCAACACATAAATACATCATCATAAATCATAAAGTGTATAAAGTACAAACTAAAAACTAAAGTATAAAAAATATACCGGAAAAGCAAACTAAAACTCTGAAAATAAAATTTTGAAAATTGAATAAAGAATCTACATAATCCATAAAAGTTCAGTAGTCAGACAAGAGACTTCAGGCAAGGAAAAACAATCATGGCGTCTTATACAGACCGGACAGTTCATTCTCGAGTCAACGAAGGATATGACAGTGATGACAGTGAGGATGAAAAGGAGAGAGTGGCCAGAAGAAAGAATACCAATGAAATGGTCTCCATTCGAAATACTAGTAATCTTGGTGTGGATGAGGCTGTAGACAATGTTGGAGAAATTGTGAAAAAGATGACAGTCAAGAAAACCTTGTCAAAGAAAGTATCTCATGCAGCCTCAGACACAATTTTAGAGCCTTATGGGGACAATATCCCTTCAGAATACTGTCGAGAAAGACGAATGACCATGGCGGATAAATTGAGACGCATGTCCAACGTTCTTCATGACGTGCCAGATGATGAGAGTGTGAGTGAGACGGAAGTGGTTAGTTGGAAAAAGAAAGTATGGAAATATCGTGGTTACTACTATACACTCCTATCCAGTTTAATTCACTCTCTCACAGCCCTCATGGCAAAATGGTTGGAAGTTTATGATGCTACAAATCTTTCCTTATGGAAATGCCAAGGTGTTTTAATTCCAGCCATCCCATTAGTATTCATGTATCTTCATTCCAGAGAGAAAAGGGATAATTTTGATGTGGAACCAAAACCGGATAATCCTAATACGAATTGGACTAGACTTAAAATCACTGCCGTATTGATGATAAGAAGTATCATCAGTATCAATTCTCTCCTCCTTCATTTTTATTCACTAGAATACCTCGATTTGGGTATTGCACTCGTCGTCTCCTCCACAAGTCCAATTTTCACCTACACTTTTGGCTTCTTCCTCCTAGGTGAACCATGTGGAATTGTCCCAATGTTCATGTCTTTATTAACTATCTCAGGTAACATTTTTGTGTTTTTCTAAAACCTAAAACTTGGTATTTTTTTTGTCTAATATAAACTTTATACGGTTGTTCTATATGGGTATTTTTATTTCCAATATGTTTTTTTTGCAACTTTTAATTCAAAAAATAATTTTGATGATTTTACATGAAACTTGACTTCATTACAAGCAACTTTGTGGCATAAAATTGTTCCCTATCATTTAAGGCTAACCCGCCAGACCCGCCGGAAAAATGGGAAAACACACAAATTTGGTTAATTCGCCATTTCCACAGTTTTTGACTTTTTTTAAGTCTGTCAACGGATTCTAAGGGGGACTGACCTAACTTAAAAGCACGTACCTTTGTATTTACTCTAAGTTCAAAAATACGCCTTCCAGGCGGATTCTAGTGAAATCCGCCGAAATCCATTTTCTTCAAAGATATAGATGGTCGTACACAAGCTATACATCGAGCATAAATAATTCATGTAATACATCAAAATAACTGTCTGGACTTTGTTGAGTATGCCTGTGTTGATTTGAGGTCATTACATGCATTTTTGTGACCTCTGAAGGTCATTTCACGTTTTGACCTCTGGAGGTCACAAAAATGTATGTATTGATCTGAAACCAACACAGACATACTCAACAGAGTCCAGACAATTATTTTGATACCTTACATGCCTTATGTAAATACAAAGGTACGTGCTTTTAAGTTAGGTCAGTCCCCCTTAGAATCCGTTGACAGACTTAAAAAAAGTCAAAAACTGTGGAAATGGCGAATTAACCAAATTTGTGTGTTTTCCCATTTTTCCGGCGGGTCTGGCGGGTTAGCCTTAAATGATAGGGAACAATTTTATGCCACAAAGTTGCTTGTAATGAAGTCAAGTTTCATGTAAAATCATCAAAATTATTTTTTGAATTAAAAGTTGCAAAAAAAACATATTGGAAATAAAAATACATATATGTATTGTGGGTTTAGTTGAAAAAGGTTTATAACTTTAAATGAAAATTAATCCATCAAGGTGTGATCGTGATAATTAGACCACCCACCCCATGGTCTGAGGGTGAAAGTGATACTTTTGATACTCGGACACTCATTGGTGTTGGCCTAGCACTAGGATGTACACTTTTAGGAACCATTTCATTCGTATTTCTTCGATATTTACGTCGAGTTCATCACTCTCTAATCATGTTCACATATGGAGCCTGGGGAACATTTGAAATGTTGACAATGGGTCTGATTCTCGGAGTTTTTCAATTTCCACAGACTTCTCAACATTGGGTTTTAGCTTCCGTCATTGCTATACTCTCATGCTTTGGGTAAACGTTTGATACAACAGACGTACATGTATTTTAATCTTAACCATTATCAAAATAAAATATTATGTAAATGATCATTTGTGTAATATGTTTCTTTCTATACATGTCATTTTTCTTCCATATTTTATGTAGGCAAATTGGATTGATTTTGGCCTTGAAAGCAGAGGCATCTGGTCCCGTTTCCCTCGTCCGAACTTTAGGTTCAGTAACAAAAGATAAATAGATATATGCATTACACTTACTTAGTCCAAAATTAAATGAGAATGAAAACTTAAGAAAACTTTTTTCTCTTTCTGAATTCAAAATAGATATCATTTTTGGCTTCATCTGGCAAATTCTATTCTGGCAGATATTCCCTGATTTCTACTCGTATGAAAATAACCTAACTAAACATAAAATTAGTATTTCTGTAGATATGTATTACATGCATATATTTACATTAATCAGTGCAAGGTGTGTAATTGTGACACTTGTGAAATCACAATGGAATTTTTAAAAGTGTTATAATTACAACATCTCACTTTGGCCGTTAATCAAAACTCAGATTATGAAATGAAACTAAATGATAATTTGTCAACAGCATTATCGGTGCAACCATCATCATTCTTGGAGTAATCGGGACCGGTTTCAGAAAATGGGTAGCATCTTTACCGGAGAATAATGAAACAAGACATAGATTTAGGTTTATCCTCTCGTGAAACCAACTGTCTTCAATATACAGTTATGTAACATATTGTACAGTTAATAGTAGAAGTTCAATGTGTATGATTTCTTTTCTATAGTTGCAAAGATTACACACAAACGACATTTCCGTTTTACTGTTATTTCCATGCATACCTGCTGTTCTATAATTTGTTGGATTTTAGCTCCAAAAAGAAGAGTAATAATATGTAATAATATGATGTATCCATGAGCTAACTTTTAAAAATAATTTATATCAATATGAAAACCGTATATATACACATTATACATGCAATAAAACACTGAAATTTGTAATACAAAATGAAAATCGTTTAATGTCTTTCAACATCGAATTTATATTTAGATTATACATTAAGCTTAATGTACTTTAAAACATCATATAATGTATTGCTACAATGATACGATTATCAATAGAACATGAAAAATAATATGTAAATACTTATCATATATATATGGTTAAATACGTTTGTATAGAAATTTTTATAAAGAATATACATACATATTTTTATCTACTAAAATACTTTGTACCTTTTAAATTAGTTCAACTTCTGAAGCTACAAATACAGTTTCACTATCATTTTGATGAATTTGATGATATTGTTGCTGCACTTGTACATGTACAATTTGTTCATCTTCTCCTTCTTCTTCTCCGTCCATGTACACAAAACCTTCTATTTCATGACTACTTGTAGCTTTTCCAACCACCATCCTCTTTCCAAATTTTGCTCTTTTACTTAAAATTTCATCACCATTTACTTTTTTATTCAATTTATTGTTATCACTACTACCAGTATTTTTCATTTTTTTATTCATAATAATTTTTCCAGCAGCATGAAGACGAGAATGTCTAATGAGATGAGCTTGAGATGTAAAATTTTTTTGACAGACATTACACTCATGTGGTTTTACTCCACTGTGTCTATATAGGTGAACTTCAAGGGATGTTTTACTGTTACCCACATAATCACAAAGGTGACATCGAAAACCTCTAGTTCCAAAATGTTTAAGTTCACGATGCCTAATCAAATGTTGTTTATATTTGAATTTACTTGGACAGATATCACATTCAAAATCCTTAGTCACGGCATGTCTCTGTTTATGTAAAACCAACATACTATTGAATTTACAAGAATAATTACACTCTGGAAAATCACATTTGAAGGGATGCACTACAACTCCATCATGTTCCTTCATATGAGCTTCATATGTTGAGAGATATTTGTATGACCGATAACATTTGTCACATTTAAATTCATTTTTGGATTCTTTTGCTTGACAAATTTTTAAATGATGATTCAAACTTTGTTTATCCCTAAGACCTTTACCACACTGAAAGCATATCACTGTTTTTTCTTTGGTGTGGGTGATCAAATGATTTCTTAATTCTCCACGTTTGATGAATGCCTTTGTACAATCAGTATATGGACACACATGTTTTTTAGGTCCATGCATTTTAAGATGATGTCGGAACTTCTCTTTAGAGGTATAAACATTTCCACAATGATGACAAATGTAATTTTGTTCTTCTCCAGTAAAAAGTTTACTTTTCCTCCCTCTTTTCTCTTCATGATCTGGATATTCAATTTTGTGAGCACGGAGTTCCTTTCGACTTGCACATTTAAAATCACATTTAGGGCATTCGTGTGGAGTTGTAGAACCTGAAAATATTTTACACAATAAAGAAAATAATTTTTTTATTGTGAATTTTTCATTTTTAATGTTTAGTTTTTTTCATGCGATACTTCAAATTTCAAATCATATATACACGAAAACAATTAAAGTAAGTTATAAATTGATTATTCATTACTGAATTGCAGTATGTATATTATCACTTCTATTATATAATGCACGTAAACTGTCTGTCCGTGTTCCGTCCGTCCGTCTGTCTGTCTGTCTGTGGACCAAATTCACCGGGGAGACCCGGGACCCTGCGGAAAATCCGTTTCAGCCAATTCTAAGACTTCAACTTTTTTTCGAA
>JAQGBI010000020.1:0-52953 GCA_034698325.1 Sminthurinus elegans | reverse complement strand
GAAGTATGGTGGTGACCTTTTGTTACATCAGAAGATTTCAATTCCCCACTTTGATCATGCAGGATTCTTTTTGGAACCACACGATCGTGATGTGACGACATAGCTCGACTTTGAACTTGAGACTCCGTTTTAAAGGGATTATTTTCTATCGAAAACTTTTTGTCAGTGTATCTATTATTTGCTTGGTTGTTTAGCTCTTCATCTTTTTCTTCGGATTGTTTTAAGTTCATAGAAATTATAGGCATTCTAACAGTAGTGTCATGATGTTTTTGAGCTTTATGTGGAGTTGTTCCCTCTGAATGTCTAGTCCGTGATGATAAATGTGAATCTGGGAGGCTGGACGTAGTCACAAATAGGTTGCCATTTGCAGAATAGGGCGATGACCTTGAAGTTATCCCATTTGCATCACTATGGTTCAAGATGACTTCTGGCTGCTTATTATTCTGAATCATTTTTAGATCTGAATGTACATAAGAGATTTGACTTTCTCCTTTAATTGGGACTTCATGCAAAGTTGTACTTGTATGTTTTTCGTCCGCAGAAGCCTTTGTACCTTCTGTAGAAGTCTTTGACACCACTACTAATTTTTCTTGTGCTGGTTGCTTTTCAAAAGTATCAGTTTCTAATTTTTTATTTGGTGACATCTGTTCAAGGTGTAGATCTGACGAAAGAGAGGTATCAGTTGGTAGTTTTGATGATTCTCTGTTATTAGAAGGAACATCTTTTCCAATAAAATTTAAAGGGGTTGTTTTTTGAGAAACGCTAGTGTAGACATCTATTGTCAGGGGTGTCACAGTGTCAGGATTTTCCTTTAATTTTATTATATTAGTTGAATCTCCTTCTGGAATATTTACAACGGCAAGAGCTGTTGCTGATCTTTCAGTTGTCTTTACAAGTTCATGGAATCCTTTTTTGCTTGACTTCAAAGAAGGACCATTTTTTCGTTTTTGACTCAAACGTGTAATATTTTTATCACGAGTCTTTAAGCTCTTGGATTTTACAGCATTCAAGTACATCTTTGCTTTTACGTCTTCCATTGCTAATATTTTTTGCATAATGGGAGAAAGTGGAGCAATATCATCGGATGGAAGAGCATCTTCAATTCTACCTGGAAATTCCGTCGTAAGTCCTATAAAAATATCTTTTTCATGTTCTTCCTCTTCAGAACTGGATTTAGGAACTAAATCCGTTTCAGGTTCCGACTTATGGACTACACTTGTCCATACAAAGGGGTGTAAACCTTCACCATGTAAACTTCGACTTGAAAATCCAGCAAGTTTTTTCACATGAGGTTTTAAATGTGAATGGTTAGCTTGATGCCTGTGAGGGCTGTGAGTGGTCGTTGCTACTTTATCTGATGGGTTCTCAGTTTCTCCATGAAGTGCATCATCAATATCATCTGACCCTGTTTTAATAGTACGAATTATGGTTTTCTCTGCAGAGCTACCTAAATTAAGACTGTGTCCCCCTTTTAATTTAAGAAACCCTCCATGGTGACTGTTGGGTAACTCTTCATTTAGTACCCGTTCTAATTGGGGATAACTTTGATGTTGATGTTTATCTAGGGGGGAATGAACATCCCATACTACATTTGGTGCATCGTCGTCAGAATCATGTTTGTGCTTGTTGCTGTGTAATGTTCCATTCGGATAACGATGCATTCCTTCTAGAGTTTCGTGAGGTTTGTCTGCCATCAGTTCCGCATTCAGAAGTGTAATTGGCTCATGAAGAACTTGACGAATTACTCGTATTTTTGGAAACGGTCCCATTTGCATTGGTTTCATAGGTGGCATTGGAGCCATTTTTGGAAATTTTGGCATTTTAGGAAAAACCATCTGTTGCATCACAGGAGTTTGTTGTTCAAACGTATGGAATGGAAGTAGAAAAGGAAAAGAAGGAAATTGAGTTTTTTGTAAGTCTGGCATATGATAAGGTTCAAGGTTTCGATTTTCATTCAGAATTTTAGATTTTTCAATCCGTTGAGGTTTGTCCCATGTCTTTTCATCATTTGCAGTTGCAGAGTCAATTAAAGATTTAGCGTTTGCTAGTTCATCCTGAACATCTTTTTCTTCTCCATATATTTCTGACTCTGGTGTGTTTGAATTTTTTTTTTTCTTTTTTTTCTTATTCTTCTTTTTACGTTTCTTGCGCTTTTTCCTAAAGGTAAAATTATTTGATCAAATTAGCAAAAATATGTTTCAGCTGTACTGTTACCATTTTTCCATTATATTATGCTTATCATTTTTTTGCTACTGTATTATACTCGGAAGAGTCAGCTTGTTCAACCATCTTTGTACCCTCATCGTCGTTTTCTTCATCGTTAATTGAAGGTTCAAGTTCTTTGTTGTTTCTAGAATAAACCAAACTGATATTATGAAGACTTCATTGTCATTATGTAACAAAGAATACTAAACACACAACTCTTTTTTTTAAACATTCAGTTCATGAAAACTTGTACAAAAAAAAACGTAAAGCCTTGAGAAAGTAAAAGGAAAATCAACTCAACTCGTTATCACCATTCTTGTTATCATTCTTCTTCTTTTTCTTCTTCTTTCGTGATTTTTTTTTGGGCGTACTAATAAAAAATAAACAAAGCATGAGAAAATTTATTACATTTTACATTTGGTTCAATACTGAACTACAAAGTTTTCATAGCACATACCAAAAAATGTAACACAATTTCTTTTCAAGATCGTTCCGAGAAAAAATATTATAGTAGTTAGATCAAAGGTGCTTTGCAATTTTATGTTTTGCATTCCAAAGTTTGTAAGGAAATTCTTATCAGAGGTAAACATGCATCATTTTACCCCCACACAAAGCAAACGTTCATTTAAAACCAATTCAAGCTCACTCGTTGTTTTTCCTCGGGTGAAACTCATGTACAACGTTAGTAAATACATATATCAAATTTTTATTTCTACACTAGAGCAACGGGAGATTTGTATTTGTTTCCGTTGCAGTGGTACAGATTCCTATTTCGGCTCTATGGTACTAAATGGTCACGAATCGTAGTAAAATACATTTATTTTTTTATTCAAACGGTTATCTTAATTTATTCGTAGTACTCTAGACAAAATTCGGTACAATTTTAACCCACGAAACCTTTTTTTATTTTATTGCTGTTATGAGTTGTGAGATCCTTTTGCGAGTTTTTTATAAGCTATTCTTATTCATTATACCACAATCGAGCACTCAATTTTTGTCCTTCCAAATATTTTCGAAAATTTGAAACTCCGAACACTCATCAGTTTTTTTTTTTTAAATACACACTCACATTCTAGATTTTACTGTATGACTTTTGCGTTTTAGTAATTTGAACTTCAAAAGCCAAATCTATACTCTCACTAATAATTATCATTTTGTAGATATATAAATTTGTATTTACAATTTCCACTGCATTCTTATTTTACCCCTTTTGTATTTCTAAATTCTGTACAAAATTTTAGTTTATTTTGCGACAAAGCATTTATTTGTACATGGTGTGTTGCAGAAAGCAGTTGGTCCCAATTTGTGGTAACTTTACAGTACATAGTTTATATATACATGCATACATACGTACCCGTAATTGTTCACAAATACAAGCATATAAATTATTACATACAAGTATTTACATCCATAAGATGGTAAATTTAATAGCTGTGTGTAAATACTCCAGCTTCAACACTCAATTTTGGTACTGCACCACAAATGCATCAGATTTAAATTTTAAACTTACTTTGAACCCTCCTCCTCCTCCTCCTCATCTCCGGCGCTTCTCTTATTCAGCTGTAAGCCCGATTTACGTGACTTTTTCTCCTCGTAGTCATTAGAATCTAAAAGACTAGACGTTGATACGAAAAATGAAAACGTAGTCAAATTGTCCAAATAATAATACAGATTTGGAAAGTGGTGTCTAATTGATTATCACAACAACAGGTTTTTCACATGCCTTGATTTTATGATGTTTTCATTTAGCTCCTCCATCCCTGAATTGGGTGGTGCTAATGGAGATTCGACTACATCATTTTTATCGTGCTTGTCTACTTGTACGTCATTTTTTGATATGGGAGATAGCTCAACCTGTTGAGGAGTCTCAGCCATACTTGCGTCGGAAGAGACTTGACAAATCAGTAGAAGTAGTATAGAAATCAGCATGGTACGGAACATAAAACCCCATGGTTTCTCGTTTTTCGTTTCTTTTATTATCAGTCTGCAGAACTTGATTTGTACCATTTTACACTAGTACTCTGCTGACATCTCCTGAGCCTATATAGAAACACAGAACGGACATTGAATAAAAAGACACAGGATTTGGAGGTTTATGACATTGTAAATGTAACGGCACTGCACTGATAAAAAAAAATTTAAAAAGTAATAATTTAACGAGGATTGAATGTTCAAGTTTTTTTGACGATGAAAATGGAGTATTTGTACTGATTCTCCACTCGACTATTTTAGGTAAATTTTTCGTCGTCCTAATGTGAACGAGGCTAAGCGAGATTTTCTGTAATTTCCGTCTTCATGCATTCACATAGTATTTTTGTTTTCCTGGATCAGGGTTCATCATTACACATGATTAAATTCTTACGTAATCAGTAATCACAATAAAGCACAAAGTATATGCCCAACATTGTTATCATCATTATTAACTGTTTATGTAATTTATAGTTTTCGAAATGCCAAGTTCACTCACACTCACATACACACACATACACTCACACTCGCTTACGGTTGCTGCCGTAGTCTTTAACTGAAGAACAAATAGTTGAAACAAAAATTAATAAATATAACAATAGCAGTACAAATAATACAGTACAAATACAATTAAAACTGGCTATAAAAGTAATTGATGTGATTCAAAAGAGTACAACTGTTGAAGCGGAACACTACAGCAATAAAAAGGAACTAACTAAAGTGACCAACCATACGGATTCTCCTGTCACAATAAAAAATATAATAGAGTCGTAATTACTGAAAGGTACAAAAGATTAGCATCTCCTCTTTCCCCTCTTACATTGTCCCGTTTCATTATCGAAAAATGTGATCAAATACAATCCTAAAAGATTTTTATATTCATTTTAATGTTCCTAGTTACACATTGTCCAAGAAAACAATGTGTTTTTGTATTGTTCTCGGTTTCTTGGTGATGGTGGCATCAAATACTTTTCCATTCTTGTTTTGTAATTTGATTCAGTTGATTGTAGAAGGCCCATCAAAAGCAAAAATCGCCAGAAAGAATGACAAAAGAATTTCAGTTCCTTTAGTGCACTATAGAGTGTAAAATGACGGAGCGCTCCGCAAAAGGAAATTATTTTGTATTTAAACAGTTCTCCAGTGTGTGATTTAAAGTGTTGTAACTTTCCGTGAGAAAATCAAATGTTCTATGGACAAAATGAGGAGAATAAATTCAAATAAAAACATACTTGGTGTACAAATTTTTTTTCGTTTTTTGTTTTTTGTAAAAAAAAAATCAAAGATTTATTTGTCTTTTGAATAATTTGTGTTTTTGAAGTATAAAAAAGAGGGCATTTTGATACAATCAGTAAAAAGGTTCCATGTAAAAAATATGTTTTGAAGTCCTACTCCTGCTTCTAATGATTACAAAATATCTATTATATAATTAAAAACAGATTTGTGCAAAAAAAGTAAAAGATTTTTTTTTAGAAAATCTATTTGAGAATTGAGGATTTTACTAAGCGTCATATTTTTCAATCCATCTCATCTATTATATATTTACAGAACAACTCTGCTGTGAACGATGAATAAATTATTTGTTTGAACATTTGTGATTAAAATACACGGCTTAACAATCATTTTGTAGGTGTACATAAATGTATATGTATTTAAATGATTTAAGTTGAAGCAAATGACTGATCATGGAATTGTGCAGAATTTGATTGTGAATTGAAAGAACTTTGAGCCTGGTTGGCAAAACCACCATTCATTGAAAAAAAATTGGCCCCTGGTGACCCACCATATTGCATCTGTCCATCCGGATTTCCAAACGCACGACTACTAACAGCGTATAAAAAACCACTACCTCCTGGCATATTTCCATTATTACCAAAATTTCCGGTATTCATTTGATGTATGGGATTGGTTCCAGGGTTTAAAAGAGGATTTGAGTTTACAGGATTTCCTGAACCTGAAGTATAAGGATTGTATCCAAGATTTGCCGTGTACGCAGGATTCTCATTTGTATGAACTGGCTGTTGACCCGTGGGAAAATTGGGAAATGTAAAGCTTGATTTTGACCCACCCATTGGGGAATAAAAACTTGATAGTTGAGGCATTGGGGCCATTCCTGGCATTGGAGCCATTTGAGTCATTTGTGGCATTTTAAAAGAAGTACGATCAAAATTAACAGAATCCGCTGGTAGACTTGTATCTTGACGATTATACTGCGTTGTTTCTTGTCGATGAACTTGTTTTTGTTGTTGTCTTTGCATAGGTGGTAAGTCTTTGTGTAATGGTATAATTTCCTTAGTATCTGTATTTATTGTCTCTTGTTTTGACTTTTGACCAGAGTCTTGACGAATTTTCACTAATCCCATTTTATATGACTTTGATTGTCTTTGCTCTGAGCCGCCATCATCATCACCTTGAGATTTTCCTCCTCCACTTCCACTTCCAGAATCTCCTGAATTCGATGTTTTAGAATTATTTTGATCGTCACTGGAACTGCCAGTATTACTACCATCATTTGTTGCAAATGATGGTGGTGGATCTGTTGGTGTTAAATCTGTGGGTGAAGATTGAAGAGGTTCAACTTTTGAATCGGATTTCCCTTTTATTAGATCACTTTCCCCAGAAGTTGCATCAGTAAGCTCTTCTACAGAAGACGTTTTCGTTTTATCCTTTCTCCGTTTCTTCTTTTTCTTCTTTTTTTTCCCTTTCCTTTTCCTAAAGGGAAAAACCAATGTATCACAGAATCTATTACATTCTTTTTCTTTATATTCACTTCAAAAATAAAAAGACAAAATGCACTTTTATATGTTGTATGCTTTTGTAGTTAATTTTGGAGAAAATACTTGGAACTGGATTCTTCAGCTCCTTCTTCTTCTACAACTGTTCCTTTTCTAAATTTATAGACCAAATTACGATTTCACGATAAAATATTTGAATACACACACATGAGAGAAATTGGAGCGGAAAATAGTACTGGAAGTACTTATCATTCACGCTCATATTTCTTACGCTATGTCTTCACCCTCTTCTAATGGAGATCTCTGCAATCTTCTTAAAGTCCTTGGTGAATAACCGAGGGTTGGTACTAATCTCTTATTTCTAGCCTTGAGCTCATCCTCTCTATAAAAACAAATTATTATTTTATTTATTTTTGACAAAAATACATACTTGTAATAAAATTACTACATGAATGAATTATTTCATTAAATTTTCTATTTTTCAATGTTGATTATGAGTTATGAGTGAAACCTTAAAATTTACCCAATATCATCCAAATTGACAAGAGGTTCCTCAGGGCTACATCATAAAAAAAAATCAGTAAATAATATATCATACACAAATTTTATCAAACATTTTTTTTTGTGTACACATCTTTGTTTTATTATTTTGTAATTTTTGTTTGTATTTTGTATGGTATTATGAACTTTTGAAAAGGTTACGTTTCTAAATCCGTCAAAGACTTAGAGTCTGACGCCGAAACATAATTTGAATGGATGATGACACTGACTAAAAATGCCGAGGTGACTAGTACAATGTTAGTTTTTAACCGAACCATAATAATTACGTAATGTGTCTTTGAAGATAAAATGATTCAAGTATCATGTTATAAATAATTATCGGTCACTCATTGTATGATCCTCCCTCCCTCTCTCCTCTCTCTCTCTCTCCCTATCTGTCTTCCTTCCGTCCTTCCTCAAGACTGATTTCTGATCTCCCTTTGTGCTTTTGTAGGTTTCGGGGTATAAAATCAAAACACAGACAACAGAGGCCCTTAAAACTCTCCTATTTCTATAGATGAATTTTTAAATATATTGCTTATTCAAAAGAGTGCAAAATAATAAACTCAACAGTAATACGACGGGAAATTTCCAACTAAAAAAAAATCTAAGACCAATTAAATCTTTTGTTTGATTTTTTATTGTGATTTGTACTCGATGATTACGACAAAAAATAATTTACATACTCAAAGACTAGCATGCATGCATACATCGAAAAGCATATGATGGTTTACTCAGAGAAAAAGGAACAACGAGTGGAATTAAGGGTTTATGAATCGTCAATCATAAATTATTTTTTTTTTACTGTAAAACTTTCATTGTCTAAAAAAATCATTAAGCTTCTTTAGTGTATGTATGTACGTAGTGTACATTTTTATGCATGAATTAGGGCCGTAAGTACATATTATACATATAAATGTATGACTTGATTGTTCTTGAACGAGCTATAAAAATATGGGACGCATGTGTAGTACACATTACACATATGTTTTTTATGTATGGTGTATGTTATGATATATTGATATAAATTATATCAATGTTATGAAATATGTATCCTATATATATGTCATGCATAGTTTTACTAGAAACATTTTAACCTTGATGTTTAAGAACTTGTCATATATAGCTTTGAAGTTCATTTAGAAACACGTTCAAGTAATATATCAGGGATACAGAATTTTTTATTTGTCATAATATAAATAAGAATAAGAATAGTGACAGTTTGATTGTAATTTGAATGTAGCTATTGTTATTTGTCAGTCAAATATATAGATTTATACGATTAAATTAGGTAATAATGGTTGCATAACGTGACTGCGATTCGTCGTTTTCTAATTCACAAAATAAATTACATAAATACATATACTAGTAATCTACAATTTTCGTGTTTTACGTGGATTACTGTATTGCCCAACTTATTGAAGAAAATAGAAATTTAGTTATACTTTGAACCTGTAACTGAAGTTGTCAAAATTAGAATAGCAATGTTTGACTCGCCTTTTACTTTGTGCTTCGTTTCTTTTGTATGGGAGGGATTTTATACAAATTCAATGTAAGCAGTAAGTTCTTGTGTTTTTGACAATTTTTTGCGTCTTCAGTTCTTGTGTGCCATAATGCATGTTTTGTTAGTTTCAAATTTATTTTTAATTTATTATTGAAAAGGGAACATTATTTGAAGCTTTTTTTCAGCTTTTTTGTCTTTTGTAAGGACATGTATTTAGAAGTACTGAAAAGTTGAATTGTTTTGAATTGTATTTTGTGGTATATATTTTTTTACCTTTTTGTTCATCGCTTACTGGGTCAAGCAAAGAACTAGAAAGAACAGCCTTTTTTTTAGAAAACGCACATGTGCCAAGTGCCAATATACGTAGTACACAGATAGATATATATATTATACCCACAATTTTCCATATTTCACATGTACATTTCTCTCTTCATTTGATAACACTAATTAACTGAAACAATAATACAGAACCACACTGCCGCAAAACATACGTTTTTGATTCCATAGTACACATATAATATATTACCTATTTTCTTCTGTTGTTTTCCACATATTAAAATTGTGTCATCAGGTAACTTTTTTATTTCATCAATTTTCCAGGAGCAGTTCTTTTCATTAGTATCATCTATCTAAAAATATCTATATATTATGGATGTAAATCTTTAACATATGAGTATATTACTCTATAGTATAACGTTTGTGTTTCTAGGATAGTTTTGTACGGTAAGTAATACATTTTACATTTTTTAGAAAACTATAGAACATTTTATCCAATACCATAATGTTTTAAATATGTGTGCATACACATACATGATCGTTTGTATTTAAATTACACACGATAGTTGAACGATCCTCACGAACAGCGACGTATCTCGTTTTTGAGCTCTCATTTCTCAAATAAATAACATGTAGGTAAATACCATGGGAAAAATCGAGATAAATGACTGTTTGTGAAGATTGTTCAGTAAATGTTCTTATCGATGTATCGATGGATATTGTAGCGTCTATCCATATTTATAGTTGCTAAAACTTTAAATTAAAACATAGCACTGGTTAAAAGTCAGCAAAGGTACACATTACATCATATTTAGTATTATTTTATCGTCTCATATGTTTTCAATTATTTAACTATGGTTTGTAAATAATAGTATAGCAAACACAACTTTTTTTTGTGGATTACAAACATTGATAAAATGATGGGTAATAAGATGATTGGTAAATGATTTTTTCGCAGTAAAAATGAAAATAAAACAATATTTCATTATCAAGTTTGGTACAACAAACGGAAAATCCATGTGGTTATGTACATGTATATTTGTGTGTTCATATGTCTTTGAAAATATTTTCCATGTCTGTCTTCTTTTTACTCATACAGAGTGTTATCATACTGTGAGGATGATTGAAGTTCAAATTTTGTCAGCCTGTTGGGGCCAATTTCACTGATGTAAATGGTTTGTCCATCTCTTGAAGTAGCAATATCGTGAGGTGAGATAAATGATCTTTTACTAGTCCAGGTGTCAACAACTTGTGATGTTTTCCAGTCAATTGTTAAGCCTTGTGTGGTAGCAGGGCTACTACCTGCACCATTGACAGCGTACAGTCGTCGAGCTATATCATTACATTATAAAAATGACATAAAACAAACCAAATTTACTTTTTTTTATTCGAGTAAGAAATTCATCATAAATTATAATACCTACAAAATACAAATGTACCGGAAACTTTAGAAAATGTCAAGTTATCGTACAGTTTCAAAGCAAATTGTAAAATTTCTTGCATTCCAAACTTACGATAACTTTTGCCATTTTCTATCTTTTCAACAACACAATATTATTCTGTAGTGTTTTATAGTTTAAAAATTGAAACTTTTTTGGTCCAGAAAACAGAAACAAATTCTTACATGCATAAGCAATGCCGAAAATTCTTCCAATGTAAACACCATTTGTCACAGATACAATTTCTCCAAATTGTGATGGATTCTGAATTCCAGCATTTATACACAAAACTCTACGATGTTCTCGATCAGCAACACAAAGTATATCTTCCTCCTCAATCAAAGCCAGACTGTGTGGGATAGCCAATGTACTTCCCTTTCCTTCTTTCCAAATCCATCCTGAATTTATATTTTCATCATATTCCATTGATAATAAAGTATTACAACATAAAACATCAAGAATCTAGAGACACTGTCTTTTTTTTATTGAAAAAAAAGACGGAAAATTGGATAGTCTCACCAATATCAATAAATATCAATATTTTATTATTGTTATTTTACATATTGGATATTGGTGATATCTCTACACAATTTTGAGAATGTTTCAGATTTTAGATGAAAGATGAATTTTATTTTTTTACCTTCTTCCCCAAACTTTGCAACAAATTTTCCATTTTTATCAAACTTGACAATTCTAGAGTTACAGTATCCATCTGCAACATAGAAATCCCCAGATTTTGCAACTGCTACGTCAGTTGGCTTACAAAAATGCTCGTTATCAGTCCCTGGCTCAAATGCATGTCCCAATGTTAGTAGTGGTTTGTCACTTCCGGGCAAGAACTAAAAAAAATCCAACAATTGTGATATAAAAACTAATAAAAAAAATATTGAATCACATTCAAAAGCTGTAATTTTTTCATTTTTTGCACCTTTTCTACCCGTTGTACCTCACGTGTGTCCTGTGTACTTGGTTGTTTTAAAATTCAAAAGTTATGAGTAATGAGTAACTTTTACCTTGAAAACTTGATGAAGGGCAACATCCGTAAGCCAAATACTACTATTATGGTCAATGGTAATTCCATGTGGCATGTAGAACAAACTACCACCCCAAGATGCCAACATCTGACCCGTTTTCGAGTCAAGCACCACTAATGTATCCTCATCGATTGGTCCTTCATCAGCTCGTGTGTAATGGTTAGAATCATTAAATGAACTGTTTACAACAAACAAAGGATAAGAAAAATCATTCAATTGCAATGAAATCTTTTAACCTTTTTCTAACCATTGCTATTGACGACATATAACGTAAACAAGTTAATGGTATCGAAAAGGTTTTATTAGAGTACATAATACATATGACTAAGAAAGAATTAGTACTGGAAATCATTATAGTGAAAGGTGAGAATTTTGAAATCCATAAAAAAAAGTACATTTTGTGAATTCCTCCATTTAGCTCCAATGCCTATCAACTATTAATTGAAACATGTACAATGTGTAGCCTACATAATATAAAGACTAGTGAATTTGGAAGGAGGATCTATATGGAGTAAATCTTATATGAAGAGGCTAACGGGAGATCCAATGTGTGTATGCTGATACTTTAGCAATCATTTTAAATTGGCATTATCATTTTTTAATTTTTGTAGCTCGTACTTTACCTAGTTTTTATTGTCTTGGAGTAACCTCTCAATAAAACTAGGAAAAAATCATTGAGTGGCTTTTCCTGTGACTCATTTTTAACATTTTGGGTTTTGGTTATTTTACTTTAGCTGATTCTATTGTTACTAAATATATATAATATATAATACATAGATCTACATTGTGTGTACACTTTTGTGTACTTTCCTCCTTCTAACCTTTGTTAGAAGTTAGAGCTGTAGCACGACGAGCTATAATGTATAAAGTATTAATGATATTATTATCTCTGTAGAACATTGTGATCTTTTGTACTACTCCTACACTATTCAAAATTCAAAATGGTCTGTTTATTTTGTTTTAATAGCTATACTTACAAGCTACGAGGCAGTAAAAAATAACTGATCATGTCTATTCTCACGCCACTTCGATCTCTTCCTTTTAGATTTTAGAATGTATAGGTATGTTTTATATAAGTATAGAACATGATGTTAAACTTTAAATGTAAACTATTGCGTATCATTTGTGTATGTATAAAAGTATGTGCGAAAAGTCAGACTGACATTTGTAGTCATGTGTACAGGTAGGAAATAAGTGTTAAGAGAGGAAACGGAGAGAAAATTGAAAATAAGTATTCAGCTCAGTTTCCACTTTTCGTTTTACCTCGTCGCTTTTTTTGAGCACCTCTTCTAGCTGGATTTTCATGTATAGACGACTACTATAGTATAAACTTTATACAGATTGTACAGGGCACAGTTTACACTTTTCTACTTGTACTTGTACATACTTTGTACTACCTCTTCTTGTAAAAGATTACTTTAGAGAAATCGTTTCTTTTTGTAGGTGTATCTCAGAAAAGTCCATTTGAACGTAGTAGACCTGCATACAGTCATTCATTCATTCATTCATACATGAATGTATACATGTATATATCCTATATCCATTTGTATTTTGTTCAGTTCTATTCGCTCATCGTAAATAACTCGGACTAGACATGAATAAGTAAGGGTAAGGACAAAGATGAAATTGTGAGGAAAAACTTGAAACTTGTTAACCGACTATATTTCTAGATACTAGATACCTTACCTCATACCTTGTATTTTAAAAGGAGATACAATTATCAAACTGAACAGGAGAGCTGACGAAATAGACTTTTCAAAATGGAATATCTGATATCTTGTCTCGTACAATATTCCTCACATTCCTACTCCTCCACTTTAAAAAAGGGTTCACTTCTAAACTCTAGTATACTTTATACATGCTATAGTGATATTTTTGTAAAGGAGAAAACTTTGACAAAGAAGTCAAAAAATGGGTGGAAAACTTACGCAGCATCCCAAATAACAGTTCCCCGGTGGAAAACAACTGGATTTCCGGACGTATCTACGTCCACACCTGAAATCTGACCCAAGTCATACTCTTCTAGTGGCCAACCTGCCACTTCCTCTGGATGAGAAACTTCATCAGCAATCTGTAATCGCAATAAAACAAAATTCACAAAGATTATTTTTATCCCTTTTTACTCTCGAAAGCAAAGAAATAATAATGAGTTAATGAGCAATGAACATGTTATTCTTTAAGATTTTAAACACAACATAGATTTTCTACCTATACACCATACATTTGAGATATTTTTTCAATAAAAATGTGGCCTTTTTGATGCACTATTTACTAATAACATACATGTACAGCTCAAAGCTCTTTTATACCCTGTAATAGCTGGCGAGTGTCAAACGTCAAACGTACAGGAAGGTAAAAGTTCTGTACTGTTTGGTAAGTGTACATTGTATAATATTGTACATTGCACGTCCATGGCTACCTAAAACCTAGTAAATGATGGTTATGGGTGAACAGAGTGAGATATTTTCGGAACTTGGAATTTTCTACAGCAGACAATAAAAGGAGCTCTATAATAAATGAAAAGAAAAGAGAGGGAGAGATCCTCAATCCTCAACTCATGGATTGAAATTTTCTCGTTTCCTTTTGTTCAATTTCTCTGCTTCATACATACAGAAAGACTAGAGAAAAGAATCTACCGACTCTCTTTCTCTCTCTTGTCTTGAAACCTTCTTAGTCGACGCATCATCATTACTGTTAATTGTAACACGCTAGTAAAGGAAATCGATAGTTTGTCCAATTCCTATTTACTTCCCTTTCCTCTCGTTCAAAACTCAGCCATCGTACACCGAGTACACTATTCGGTAGCAAACATTATAAGACCCAACCAGAAATGATCAGAATGTCTACAAACAATTTGAGAGACTTCCAATGCCCAATACCAAAATGAACAGAAACTTTTACTCCTACCGTAAATTACAATTATAAACCAACGATCAACGACAACTCCTTTATGTATCCGACCTCCCGTCCAAAATCAAAGTGAAGATGAAACGCCAGAAAACACTTTCTCTATACTCTATACACTATACACAATATCCATTTCCCTTTACAATTATTGGATTAGATGAAACTAAAAATCGGAAAAACAGATGAAGACACAGTTGGAGCCATCATTTAATATGTACTTTCCTTTTTCATTGATTACTCGATTACATGTACATAGGTTGAAGGAGACTCGAATATCTTGTATAAAAAATAAATAATCCTGCTACTTATCAATATTAAAGACATCTTTGCCAATAGACGGGAGCATGAGACGAATTCAAAGTTGTAATTTGATGTATGTATGACTCATCTGAAATTTAATGCGCAAAGTGAAATTGAAATGAATCTCTGGAGATTATGGGCATAATAGCATAGTAAACATAAGCAGATATAATAATAATACCAAATACTGAGAAATAGGATTTTGAGCTCAAGAATTTCTTCTCCGTTTTGGAATGTTGCGAAAAGAGCGGACGATGAAAGAACAAGTTGTATCACATTCACACTACAGTGAAAATTTTCTTTACTTTTCAAAATTTGCTTTGGATCAATATACAAGCAATTTGATACATACTGCATGACATGTTCACAATTTAAATGTTCTTTCTTCAAAGTTTTTAAATAGGCACAAAGCCAGAATCTTGAATCTTCTCCTAAAATCTAGAACCTAGAATCTAGGAACCAGAAGAACAAGTTAAGCTCTATATACTCCATATTCCACATGCATCTTCCTATGGACGGGAAAACATTGGAAAGAAGAGAAAGATTCTTCAGTAAGGAAATAGCAAGGAACAAGAAAAAGAGGGAAATGGTAGTCGTAAAATGGAAATAAAAGAAATTAAATTGCTCTTGAAAATTCCTGCCCGTCCCCGTTGTCTTACGTCTTACACAATACGCAGGCACAACGTAAAATTTACGTTTGGAGTTTGGACTTTTTGTGACAAAGATATGCAAGACTGAAATTGTCTCATCACTCTTCATGAATATTTTTGCTTTTAACTTCCTCTGGTAGATTTGCAAATGTTACAAAATTCAAAAAACTATGTACGCATACCGTATATACATTGTATATTATATTATACATATATATAAATATGTAAAAAAAATACATTGTACATATATCAAGTCTGGAATTTACAAGGATTGAATTTTTTAGGCAAATCATCTGAGACCAAATAGTTGAAAAAAAGGCCTGTACAAATGAGACAGTGACATTTTAGGACGAAAATAATTATTATAAAAAAAACAGAATAGAATGAGTCTGTGTTCCCTTTATAACTTCCTTGTTCTATGAGGTTGTGTTTGTGTCAGGAAAGAACAAGTCTTTTTTGCTTCCTTTACTTTTAGCTTTGTTCTTTTACTTGTACCTTGTAATAAATTAATTAATGACGTGCGCACAGTATGCATTTTATTACATAAGCAGTATCGGTCAATTAAAAGTAAAATTGAAATAACTACTATAATATTACAAGTCTTATTTTTCTTTATACACAAAAGTGGAGTAAATATAAGTAGATAGTTCCATGTGTACGTACCTTTTCGTCGAATTGTCGTTTGAGTAAAGCTCGTACATTTTCCTCAGCAGCGGATTGATAATTGTTATCAAGTGGTGTTGGATTACCAGTTACCCCAAAAATTACGGTTGGTAGAAAGGAAATGAGAGAGAAACTGAGGAGGAAAAATATGTTGATGGACTCCATTGCACTTCTCATGATTTTATTGGAAATTTTTGTACAATTATTAAACTTTCACCACAAGTTTTTTTTTCTCAATGACAAACTGCAAACTTTTTTAATACTTTTTTAGCAATTGCTTAATGTTTCACAGAATATGACGAAACGGAAAGAAGGGGAAAAACAGTCAGATTTTTTCATCTACAGGTTGTGGTTTTTTCTCACTTGGTCTATATTATGTTTTATGTCTTGTCCACTTGTTTGTTTGTTTGTTTGTTTCTGTTCAACCTCTTAATATTTTGTGCACTTTGTTTTTTATATCTTGTGGCTTTTATTTGTGGTTTTCCTTTTTTTGGGTGCTCTGAAATTAAAAACGTATGTATACACTTTATAATTTTTTGCTACACAATTGCATTTACAATGTAAATTTTACATGCAATATGCAAATGATTTATTGCTATATGAATTATAGTGATTTATAATTTACAAAGAAACAGTACCAATAAAATTAATGAAAAGTCAAAATCAATGTGAGTTATGAATACTAAATTTCACACTAGATAATTTTGAAATGAAGAGTCTTACTTTTAATTTCCTTTCAAATGTCAGACAGTATTTGATTTATAATTATTTAATGTCTTTACTTTTGCAGCTCAGTGAACTGATGATATTGTGTTTCCGAATTCTTTTGATGACAGCTGTCTATCTCTTCTTTTCTCCTCTATATTTTGTGCTTCTCCCCTTTTGTCTTTAGAAAGTCGTAAATGGAGGAAATCCCGAATTGAGTTGATTAAAAATTGTATTATTGGGTGATGAACTTGTTGAAAAGGCTTTGATTTTCTTTCAGGTTGTTTGACTACAATTCTGGAGAGTTTTGGGCAATATGTTCGGATTCGGGATTCAAATGTATAATGAAAAGAAAGGGGAAAGCTAGAAAGTGTATGTATTATATATGTTGGAATAAGAGAAAGAAACGGAGACAGCACAGACGTCAGCAAAGGGGAAATTCATTCTCTCCCTTTCTCAAGGCGAATAGGAGAAACTACACTTTCCAAAGTATACATGTATGTATGCACATATATATTTATTACCCTATAATGCTAGTATATTACAAAGTTACAGTCTGTGTGCTTTGCATACAAAGTTGTGTGTATAGCTTGATGTGGGTATATATAGCATTCATTCGATCTTGTTTTATACAAGTTACGCAGATACGCATATAAAATGGGAAAATGGGAGGGTCTTAAAATAAATATATAGGTATAATATATTTTTGTTACATATGGGAGAGCTTGAATAGATAGAATGTGTGGTACAAAGCATATTTTCTAGATAGAAGATTTTTTCAAACACTAATGGTGAAAACCCCAACTTGTATATGATAATAATACTAGTTGAGTGGCTAAAAAAAGCAAGTAGTTTTCTGCCTCATAACATGAATGAATTTTGATTTTGGAATATCAAAGTTATCGAACAATTTAACAAACATTTAATTATTGCATTTTGCAATGAATGTACCAAGTATTTTATATATGAACATTTTTATATTATGATAATTACATATAATTCCTCACTAAAAATTCACAAAAAAATTCGATAAAATATGTTCTGGATTTTAATTTAGTAGTATTTTTGATGGAATTTACGCCATTATTTAGTGCTAGGGGATAAGTCGAGGTGCTGTAGCAAGGAGTAGGAGCGAAATAGGGAGAAGAAAGGTTTACTTATTGTACGAAGCAACTCGACGATTGATTTATACAACGCCCACGGATTTCTACAGACGCATTTACTCTGATTCACTTTTACTGCACTTTCACTATACAGCCTATGTGCACTACGAGACTCCCTTGCTTTCTTTTCTTACCTTCACTTTCTCTACTTGTAAATACGTATATTATATCGAAATGAACTGTCATATGATGGGATCTATCTACTTTGTAGTTTTCTTCTTTTATGTTTCATACTTTATGTACTTTTTGTTTTCCATGACCATCACCTTATTCTCAAACTCATCATTATTTTGATATGTACAGAATTCCTCGTGCATGATATAATTAGATGAATGTATAGATGCATGAATTAATTTCATTTTATTCCTTTCTCGAATTTCATCAGTTTTTATTGTTTCATAATATTATATAATGTCTGTTTTTATAATCATTATTTGTTGAGAATTTTTTGAGAGTCGATGATAATTGACAGTTCCACTGAGTTAATTTCTTTGTCAGAAATTAATAACAAATACCAAACACCAAACGACATAGTGTAATACAATCTGAATACAGGGTGTACTATAACAATCAAATACATTTATATTGCTCTATTTAATTATTTTCGTATATATGTATATATATTATCTGTGTACATAAACTTATTTCCTTCAGCAACTGAATATAAAATAAATTTAAGTAACGTTTATTTCATATTACTGTATATAAGTACAGTTTAATATCATTGGTTCCTACTATTCCTATCATCTATTACCTAAAAACATTTTGTACGTCATATATGATACATAATACAACCGATTTGATAGCATATTATAGTTGTTTATTTTGTTTAGTTGTATACAGTTGTTGGCATAATAAAGTGTCGTCATTTGTAGCACTGTTTTTGGCATATCTGAAATCAGAACTGAACATTACACTGGAGACTTTTTAAAACACATAAGAAATGTCTTGAGCTTGTTAAACATACACATGTGACAATAATGTGACATTCATGGTACAATACAATAAATTATATTCCATAAATAATTGAACTTGTAATAATTACATAGTATAATATATAATAGTTAGTTTGCATTTTCATTAAAAAAATTTCATCATTGATTATTGTCTGCTGATGTAATTATTACACACCTTTTTCTCTTACATGTTTGCTTCTATAGTTATGTCAACATTCCTAGGTTGGAACAATGATAGATATAACGCACTATGTATTCCAATCGGAATTCTTAACAGTTATGTATGCTGAGCATTTTATTTTGCATCGGATTTTAACATATGTATAGAATCTTTTATACATATACTACTGTGTGTCTATTTATAAGACTCTTGTGCACATTGTGCAGCACAGTCTATATATTTTGACCAACAGAAAACTTAAGATATATATGATCATCATTTAAGTAACACATAATATTAAATTTACTATTGTACTGTACCAAACAAAAATTTTCCTACCGGAGGAACTCCTACCCATATTATACCTTGTGCATATAAATTATAAATATGTAATACCTATATATAACACATGTATGTATTAATTTTTTATGCATCCACAACAAAAATTACTCTGTGTGTTTTGTATACTTTTACAACGATAGTTTAAATATGTAAGTATATGATTTGATATTTGATGTTGCGGTACAAAGTCGCAAAACTACGCGATACAGAAATACCTAAATGTTTAAGAGCATATGTACATTTTACATGTAGTACATACACTACACTACAACCAGAATTCCGAACAATATAATACATAGTCATAATAATAAGTATAGGTACTAGATACATTACAATTTCTTCCTATACTGTATTGGTAATTGGTAGGTATAGTATAATATATATTATGGAATACAATATAAAAGCTTTGTGAGCATTTTTACAGAACAGCATCATTTTAATAACATGAGGAATATTTCTATACTGTACTTGTAATGTGTACTTGTAATCATGTAATAACGTAACATAATTAATATTCTATTATATTATGTATTAAATTTAGGGAGCATCCTGTTATCTTTTAAACTGGTTATTGGAAAACTTTAGCCCATGTATATTTAGGGCCTAAAATCTAAAAGTATACACTATATATTATAAACAATGCGAGACCGTTTTTTTTTGCATATTGAGATGTACATATCCAATATATTATATTTGTCCCTGTGTATGTGTACTTCTAATAATACGATATTTGAGAATTTTCAGTTTGATGAGGAAGACTAAAGACTAAATATGAAGACATTCAGTATGGCTACATAATATATTCATAATATATATATATATAGGTATTACGTTTTTAAGTCGTACTAATGCTACATTATGTTCTATACATATGCATGTGTAAATTATAACACTTTAGGATTTAGGATGTCCAAGAAACAAGTTTTATAGCAGGTATTTTACTTTCTAGATTTTTGTGACCTCATCATCTTATACGGTCTCTTTGGTTGTCCAAAAAAAGCTGGTTGCCCCTTTGGTTGTTGCCATAAGTAACCGGTACCGGACATGGTACAGTACGCATTATAGTAGCGACCAGGGCTACTACAAAATGACCACAATGGACATCGGCACCGAAATCTCAAAGAAAATTCTTCTTTACACATTTCATTCCACCAACACGTCCTAAAACAAAAAAAAAACGTATTAATACTTTACATAGTAACACAGTAATAAATAGTTTTACTATCTAGAAGGAAAGCCTTTTGACTATAACAATAATGGTATATTCTTAGTGCCTACCTTTCAGTTAGATATTCATTGATAGTGTCATCAAAACGTTGTAACGCGTTTCCATTACTGTAAGACGACTGACTAGATATTTTCCTCAATGCTGCAGCTTTTGGTTTAGAAGATTTAGTATTTGTCATAGTCGTAATTTGACTTGGAAGAGAAGCAACGAAACTCAGCAGGGTTAAAATAATACAGAAGAAACAAATAAAGGAACGTCCTACACCATAAATATTCTTCATTTTGATACGATTCCTTGGTTTACGTTTTTTTTTTTTTCTACTTTTATTTTTCAATTGCGTCAATCAGTGTCAGGTGTGTGGTAAATAAAGAACTTCTATTACTAATTATTATTATTCCTCTATCTAATAAATTAAAAGGTACTACTCCACATTCGCCACTTCTCTTCTCAAGTACAACTTTCACTTTCTCCTTAGATTTAAATTTGCTTTCACTTTTTTTCTTTTTTGTTATTTCTTTCTCTTTGACGTTTTGACTTCTTTCAATTTAGAAAAAAAAAGTTGAGTATAAAATATATCAAATAAATATATTTTCAAGGAATTTTGATAATTTCATGATTCTAAGGTTAGAGGAATAAATCCTCGGATTACTATACTTTTTGATAATTTTTCGATTTCGAATCGCTTCTCCCTCACCCGCCTTTGCTGTAAAAGCCCTCAAAGTTTCTACGTAGGCATTCTACAACGGAGTTTCCGCCATATGTCTATGTATAGAAATTCATGCTATATATCTTTTATATATGCAAAAATATGTTTGCAGAGCTTTCTATAAGATACATTATATTTGTGTACAGTGGATGAAATCAGATACCATAATATTATGTATCTATATGTTTCCCTTTTTGATACAAAGAGAGTGAAAGTAAGAAATCAACATATGCCTCTATATATGTATTTTTATTTATCACACAATATATACATCAAATCAAATTATTTTTTCAAGGTTACAAATTACATGCACATTTTGCGCATGTTGTTACTTTTAAAATTATAAGCGTGGCTATATCGTGCAGGTTTTGACTACGACTTGTCACAAAGATTCAGTCAAATTGAATATAAATAATATATTTGTACAACATAATAATGCACACAAAATGAAAGGGAATTGATAAAAATCCATACCAATTGACATATATGAATGTAGATTTAATATAGGTAGATAATACAATACAAACCTTTGTAATAATAATAATTCTAAAATAATACACATATAAAATGGACTAAATGAAACATGAACAATTTGAGTATGTAATTTTACGATAAATAAATAATACATGTATTATACTTTGTATTGTATTTGAAAAAACAAGAAGTAAAAAAATTCGTGTTTTTTTTATTTTTTCATTAATTTTCGAAATCGTACATGATTTACATAATGTAGAATGTACATTGAGTGTACTATATGACAAGTATCACGTTGACTATATTATATATATATTATATGTATAAGTATCTACTAAATTCATGGTTATTTTAAAAAATTAAAGAGTGTTATACGACCCGATACAAAAAGTTGCCATGTTCATCATAGTAGCTATCATTGACTTTATAACCTCCATCACTAAGCTTTAGATGTTTAGGAATTTTAATCTTGTCCAGAGGTAAAGAATCAGGACTCTCAAATGGTTTCTAAGTAAGCACAAAAAATACACAATAAAATGTAAAAATATACTTTTTTTTGTATTTTACAAATACCGGCGGAACTTTTACTAAAATCAAAAATATAAAAACATAATTTATCAAATTGTTAAGTATTGTGTATATTATACTTACTTGATATCCAAATTTTGGATCATAGATATAAAGGTTTCCGTCTTCAATTCCAATTTTTGGGATATCCTCAAAATCTTTGATGTCTTCTGGATCTTTTAGATTTTCTTCAGTACTTTTAAATTTGTGAACATAATTTTTTATAAATTGTTTATTTGAACTTGCATACTTAATGGCAGCTTCTTCTGCTCTACGTTCTTCCAAAACTTGAGATACATTGGGAGATTCCGTTTTATTTTTTTTATTCATATTTAATAGATATCTAATTTCAGGAACTGTCTTTTTGAGTGACTTATTCTTACTACTTTCAATTACACTAACATCCTTTGTACAATTATTTTCTTTTAATTTTGAATTGGAGGATGAACTACTACTCTCTTGAAGTTTATTTTCAAATTCTGATAAAGTCATATGTTCAGTTCTTCCAATTTGAAGTTTATTCATCTCATTTGCAAAAAGTTTCCATTCTTGATCATTTTCCTTTTTAAACATTTGTTGTTGAAATTGGGCTACTTTCTCATCAGCTTCATAAATTTTCTTTTGAGATGCAACAATTCGGGCAAATTGTCCTAATGGTTTAGGAGGTTCCTCTGCATTATTATTGATAATCTCACCAATAACAAATGGAACTTTATCACGAATTTCTAGTTTCTTTTCAAGTTCTGGTGTAAGTTCAATCTCTCCTGATTTGATTCTTTCAATTTTGCTTTTAATTTTTTGGTCATGGATCAAAATTTCTTCAGAGGTTGATTTCCGAGGAGGATTTTTAATTAATTTCTTTACACCTTCAATTGATATTGGAAATGAAGCAGCTATTCTTTCTGGACTCCATTCTTCTGAATTTTGACTATAAAGATGACATATATTTTGTTTTTCTGCCCAAGTAAGTAAATTTTCTTCTTTTGTTTGTAAATGGGCAAAATTTTTACGGATGAGTCTTTGACGAGTCTTATTTTGTCTATAATAATATCTCTCCCTGTAATTTACGCATTAATTATAAAAGTTTTAAATTTTAAAATGTTTTCATATATATATATACCAAAAACATGGAAAAAGAGAAAAATAAATTTTAATTTCTTCACAATAAAAATGTAATACTAAAAGAAATATACATACTTTTGGTAATCAGTGTAAACATCTCCAAACTTTTCCAGATTTGGTTCAAAATTCCCTTCTGCATTTACTAAATCTTCATATGCTTCTGGATCTTGTGACAAATCATAATAGTTTTCTAATTCGTACATCTCCATCACTTCCTTTTTTTGCTTTTGCTTCTTTGTGTGAGTTTTTTCAACATCTATATAATATATAATATGAAATATAATATTTTAGTACAAAAACAAGATATGTGATGTAGATTTTTTACATGTGTATATTTAATATAAGAATACATTTCGCATGACTATAATAATATATTATATGCAGCATATAATAATATATAAAAGTTATATATAGTTAGTACATGAATGTGATATAAAAAATGAAACTCGTATTCATGATTAATTATTTTCATAATAATAATTATAATAAAACTATTAAAAGTACTTTTAATTTGTAAGATTATTTTTTTTTGTAGTTTAATATACAATTTACAGATAGCATGACTTACGTAAGGGTTTGACTCTCATAGTTGGTTTACTCTTAGTAGATTTATTCATATAAGTCCTATGGATTATAACAGGATGTGTCGTCGCGAGACTGATATAATTTCCAGGACTAATTAAACTAATAGTAGAAATTGTACTACCTAACAACTTATTTGCGTGTCTTAATAACATTTTGTTTTAATATAATCAAAATACACAACAATGGCAAAACCTCTACCACCAAAAATTGCTCCGAAACCAGGTAAAAATAAAACAAATTTCACAAAATTTGCCTGTATTTGAGTATTTGAAATACAAAGTTACAGTCAAACATTACTGCTTCATGTACTTGTTTACATACTCGCTTTTATTTCTTATGTATATTTTTTCTGTTTTTTGTTTTTTGCACTCCACACTCGAATGAAAAACATGTAGAATTTGTTTTATTCATTTATTTTGTACATTTAGGCCAAGTTAAAGTTGTTCGAGCTTTATATTCATATACAGCGCAACAGGTATTTATTAATTTTACAAAATTTAGATAAAATGAAATATATATATGACACATGACAGATTACACAATATGTATTTATTTTCATGGATTTCCATTCATATCTACACATATTTTGAATAGATTTTATATTATATTATGCTCTGTTCTAGGATGACGAGTTATCATTTAATGAAGGTGATATTTTGTATATCACTGAACAACTTAGTAGTCCCGATTGGTGGAAAGCTAGGTAAGTAAGTATATATTATATTATCATAGACCATCATCATAATATATATAGACGCTTACATAATGTATGAAATATTTCAATCATTTTTCAGATGTGGTACTAAAACTGGACTGATTCCATCAAATTATGTTGAACTGAAAATTGAAAAAGTTGATAATCCAGTGCATGATGCGGCTAGAAGAGGAAATATAGAATTTCTTAAAGAGTGCCTTAGAAATGGTGTTAGTCCAACTGGTTTAGATGGTAAATGAAATGTATAAAATATTTTTAGATTTGTAAATTAAAATCATAGGAAACCTTTAAATATACTATATACTATATATCTCACTTCTTTACAAATTTTACAAAGAATGTCACAAATATGGTACTCATACTTTTTATTGTTTTAATTTGACTTTATTACACCCTATATACTTTTTAGCCTCTGGAAATAGTCCACTTCATTGGTTAGTTAACTTTTTATATCAAAATATTTAATCCCTATACTAATACATTCAATGATCAATGCATTATATTTATGATTTATGTATATATTTACATCATACATACTATAATATGTTCTGAATATCCAAGAACTAAAAGACATTGAACACTTTTCTGTTTCTTATATAATATAGGAGTGCAAGAGGAGGACACTTGGAATGTGTGCAAGCAATTATAGACATGGCTTTAAAACAATTTCAAAGTTCTAAGCATTTTATATCCGCACAAGTAAGATTTAACATATTTTATATATAGATACATGCATACATATGACCAGCAAGATTTGTTCACAGATGAAACAAATATTTTATGAATATAAAATGTAATAATATTTAATCAATTTTGCAGTGAATTTATAATACCAATAATTGTATATATATATATATATTTCTTATAACAGAATAAAATTGGTGATACCCCTTTACATGGAGCTGCATCAAAATCACATTTAGATATTGTCCATATATTATTAGAAAATAATGCCAATCCAAAAATTGTCAATAAAGATGGGCAAACCCCTCTAGACTTAGCTCATGATGCACAAGTCAAAAGTCTTATTCAAAGTTATTTATTGGAAAATAATGAAGCTGAACAAAGTACTAATCAACAAGATGAGTATGAAGGCTCAGATGATGACGAATGAGACAAATAAAGAATGATTGCATTCAATTTCATACCATATATTATACATTCCTATAATAATATAATATCCTACTAGTATATATTATTACTATATTTGTTACTACTTTTATGTAAATAAATTATGTTATTATTTATAGTGTATTTGAACTGTACAAAATATAATGTGATTAAAAATGACTTTTTATCAAATACTAGGATATTATACACCTCATATATCGTCCTTTTTTTTTCTCGCGTACATTTTCTTATCGTGAAAGAATTCTTAATTCATAGATATCATCCAATAGGTAAAATGTCTGGTAATTTCAAATCTCACGATTTTTTTTTTCTTAGCAGATAGAAGATCAGGATCAGACAGGAAAATTGGAAAAGAATGTCAAGAATTTTAATTGAAAGGAATGTCAAGTAAAAGATATAGACAACCATCAACTAAATAAGTATAGGTAAGTACAGTTATAAGTGAATTATTAAAATTTCTGAAATGTATATTATGTAAATAGTATTGCTGTACAATTTACTTAGAAATCCATTCATACAAAATACAAAAGCACACTAGAATAATATAAATACTTTTGGTTATTATTCCATTCTTATTCTTATGTAAATAATAATATAGGTTGCATACATAGGATTGGAATTATAATGGAGTCAAGCGATTGTGACTTGACTCCTTGTAGTATTTTACAAGTCATTCAACCAAATCTTCTTATGATTGCATTGGAGGATTCTGATGAATTAAATAAAAAGATTGCCGAATTTGAAACGAAGTTGACAGCACAATGGGATCATCGTAAAAGTACAAAGACTGGAACAAATTTACCATCAATAAATGTGGTAGGCATCAATATATTATTAAAATAGTAAAAAGTTAATGCAGTATTATATTATGAGATACTCTAATGTTTTTGAAGTTTAACTACTATTATGTACACATAAACTAGTATATGATGTCTAATTAATAGAACTTTAACATTATATGTTAATCATCATTGTTTTGTCTTTTTTTTGTATTTCTTTAGCATGTTGCATATAAGGAAGGATTGAAAAAGTGTCGTCGTGGAATTGTAAAAAATATTAGGCAAATTTCGGATGTTTATCGATATCGGGTTATTCTATACGATCATGGGCTTGATAGGTAAGTACATTGATTGAATTTTATAAAGTTGACTAAAACATAAACTGAGGTCATAATAAATAATATCTAATGATAATGATGATATATAATTAAAAATTAAATAACTTTTGTATATATTTGTATATTGTATTTATTACAGGGAAGTTGAATTACATGAATTGATGATAATACGGGATACAACGGATGAAATTTCTCCTCGTTGTAAAATACTTCAGATACCAGGAATTGTACCAGCTTGTTTAAGCCGTGATATTGCTTTACAAAAGGAATACAGAGAAAAATTTGTGTAAGTTACTTATAATAATAATAATAATTTACTTTTTGATCTATTTATCTGTTCATTTTATAATATTATTTATATTTTATACTTTATTCCAGTATTATTATATTATAACAGCACTTTGAATTTTCACTATTTTAAATGATTTGGATATGTAAAGTACTTTTGAGAATGTGTACTTATTATGGGCTTACTAATGCTTTCCATATAGTATGACAGTTTTGAATATATTATTGAGTTTATATACTGCATTCTCTGCACCCATTATACTAGTATTATCATAGTATTTTATGAATGAACTTCATAAGAATAGAGCGTAATTGGAATGTATAATATTAGTCCACTGCATATATTATATTCTATATTATGGTTAAAAAAGTTCACTGCATTTCGTCTTTTTTTTTTTTTTTGTACATTCCTGTACTAATTCCTGATGTATGCAATATCATAAAACACACCAAACAAATAGAAAAAAGACTAAATAAACTTTATACAATAAAGAATGAAAACTGTGCTCGATTGTATTTAGTACACTTGATCTTTTTGCTAACTTTTCCATACAATTTTGAATAATTCAATGACACTATATTTACTATTTAATAACTAATTTTTAAAACTATGCTTATTACACATTGAAGAATCTCTAATAAATTGTAGCCACCTGCATAAATAAATATCATCTGATGGTTGTGCTTGTCTTATAAACACGTACAGTTTGACACTTGACACTTATTATATTACTATACATGTACACATTTTACATAATATTATGGTCTCAATGCTCAATATACTATAGTAGTATAATATGTATGTACATGTAACTTTTAAACCAAATGTATAGTAAACTTGTGCAATGTACTATGAATTAAAATATAACTTTTTTACATTCTAAATTTTACATATTATGTAGAAGAATAGAAGAAAAACAAACAATAGACAAGTTTGTTGATAGTTAGCAAGTCATTATTTGAATAACAAATTAGATGTATGTATACATAATGGATACTTTTGTGTGATTGAATGTTTTTGTGCCAAGTTTTTGTGTACGTTTTTTTTTTTATAATGAATAATAAAACAGTATGACTTTGTATGTGTAGAACATAGAATAGGAAAGCGATATTTGTAATAGTAATTGTAGCGTCTAGAGTCTAAAAAAATAATAGTTACAGAACAAGAAAAGAGTAAAATTACTTTCTTGGTAGACTTTTTTCTTTGAAAACTTTGTTTTGAAAACATATTCTGTTTTCTTTTTTTACTTGATATATTTTTCATTCAGTTTGTGTTCATAGCTTAATTCATGACATGTTGTGAATAATTTTTATTATATTTAGTGAAGGGACGGAATGGACAGAAGCTTCATTACAAGGTGCTAAAAACTGGGTGATAGATCATTTAAAAACTTGTCAAGTAGTTATCACCAGTGGAAATCTTTCTAATCTTTTTGTGGAAGGTGATTTGTATACTTTTGATGAAAGACATCGATTAATGCACAAAAGTTACTCGGAATATTTGTGTGACAACAACTTGGCATTGGTTAAAATAATTAAAGACGGCCGTTTTAATTGTAAGACTAAACAAGAAGAAGAGGAGGAGGAAACTCTTGATTGGAAAACGCAAGCCCAATGTTTTGGAGGACTCTTAGCAGTAATAATAAAAACTTTTGACTTTTTTTTTTTACATATATTTATATCTATAGTTTTAATTTTTTTGTTGTCATAAAATATTATTATTGAAATTCATTTAAACTGAGTAATAGTCGTTTGGTATGCAATTTGAATATTAATACCAAAATGCTTACAAAATATTATGTAATATGAAAGTTTTAAACTGTATGCTATATATGCAAATTTTATTTAAATATATGAATTTTAGTATATTATTTGTGATGAAATTTGCATTCATTTGAGTTTTTTATCATTACTTATTACTTATATAGGATGTTAATAGATCTGATCCGCCAATTATTGTCAGTGCTTCACAAAAAGAAAAGAATCATCCATCTTCTGAAGCTTTTGTAGACTGGGATATATATAGTGAAGAACACAATACTCTTACTACTACTACTTCTAATACTACTACTGTACAACGACAACAACAATCTCTTAAACTCAAAAGTGAGGAAAAATCTACAGAAAAAAATAAACCATCTCACATCGTCAATAAAAATAAGACTGAAAGTAATAATCTTCGGGAAGCATCTTCTTCTTCGCCTCCCTGTGCCAACACCAATTTGAGTGTAAATGAAAGATTTAGTGATCAAAGTAATAATAAGACAAATAAAAATAATGTTTCTTCCCCTCCTCCCCTTAAATTTATTTCAAATCAAAAACAACATTCTCCATCATTATCAACAACAACATTAATAAAAACTGGAGAGGGATTAAAAAGTACTCAAAATAACGTTAAAAGAGATCAAATAGAAGAAAAGGAATCAACAAAAGGAAAAGAAAATAATTTAAAATTTAGATCACACTTATTTGCTCCAGTGGATTTTGATAGTGAGGCAAACCCATATGCTGCAATAGGTAAAAAGAATCAACAAAAGAAACCATCTCTTGCTCCTGACCACATAAATCATAGTCCATCACAAAAAACCAAAACCAAACAAAAGGATATTTCATCATTTGACTCTGCTCCCATAAAAGAAACTAAACCTTCCAATATTGACAAAGAAGAAGTGCTCCAACTGACAACAAAAGACAAAAAAGATACATCAAAAGTAGTAACAAAAGTTCAAAACACTACCGTTTCTTCTACAACATCTCCAAATTTCGAAAAAATTAATAAAGAATATAAACAAAAAGAAGCGACACGACCTCAATCCAATCCAACATTACAAGAGCTTTATAGTGAAAATACGCAAGTTACTAATTTATTGAATAGTAATAGTACTAATAATAATAATAATAGTAGTATTGCTAAAAGTACTCCAGGAACAAATAATAATAATAATAATAGAGTTTCCCTTCAATCCAATTCATTACAATTTCTCAATAGACCTCATTCATGTACACCACCCGAAACTCAAAAACCTACTACTACTACTAATACTAATACTTTTAAAACAAAAGATTTGATTCTACCTAAAGGAGGTAAAATCAAAAGACATCGATCTCCAGAAAGTGTTAATAAATATTTAAAAAGTTCAAAGGAACAGCTAAACAAATTAGTTAGTTCTAGTTCTGAAGTTGCCAATAGTGAAAAGTCAGTTGACGAATCTGAAGTAGTAGTAGATAATATGTTTCAACAAGAAGCTAAGACAAAAGTACTTGGTAAAAGTACGGATGATGAAGGTGGAAAATCTCCAGAAACTCCTAAAGAAAAACAAGAGAGAGAGAAAACAAGAGTTCAAACTCGAAAGAGTGAAACAGGACGAGGAGGTTCTACATCTACCACTTTCAGTTCCTTATTTGGAAGAAATAAGCCATCAGGTTCAGATTGTTCAGATAAATCTATTCCCTCCACATCAGCATCTACAGGAGCAACAGTAAAATCCAAACCTGACATTCTTAAACCAATAGAAATACCACGTCATCCAACTGTAGTATATCAGTCTCGAATGGATGAATCTTCAATTCAGTCTAAAGATACAAATTTCAAGATTATGGGGAAAGGAAGAATTTTTGTCCATGGATCAGGACAAGCTCCAGTTCCTGCTTACAAGAGTATGCAAGATTTTCCACTTTTAGAAACAGTAAAACCTGTAAGTACTTTTTTTATTATTTTTATTTCTCTTTTTTTTTCTTGTATAATGTATAATATAATATAATGTTTTGTCTGGTTTTGATGAGGGGTTTTTTTTTTCTTCAAAAAAATGTTCAAAAGTTTTTTTTTATTTATTATAAATGTATTTTTTCTTGCATTTTCTTATATATATATATAAAACTTTATAGGGACTTGTAGCTTTTGACATCAAGAAATTTAATTGTCTGCTCAACAACGTCATACCAAATATTATGCGTGGTAGAAATTGTATTATTGTTGACAAAGAAAAGGGTGGAAAATCTTTGGCTTATATTATTCCAACAGTTGCAAATATAATGGAAAATTCTGCTACACAATCTGCTACACAAGGAGAAAATTCGGTAAGTTTTTACTATCTTAAACTAGATTTCCGTTTATTTACTTCATACTTCATATGTATATATGTATTTTATTTATTGAGAGTTAGCATAATAATTCAAATGAAATAATAAAGAATGATAATAATAATATAATATTATTACGAGACATTTTTTATACATGCTTTAAAGGTAATTGTAAATTTAATTTAATATAATTATAGAAACCTAGTGAAGGTCCTGTTGCTGTATTTTTAACAGCTAGTTTAGCAACAGGAGAAAAGTTGTTGGAATATTTACAAGAATTGTTAAAGTCAAAAAAATTTGGAGTCAGCTATCATTTCATATCTGAAATGGATAAGAAAGCCGAAAAGGAATTAAGTAAAGGCTTGGATATCATCATCATAACCCCAGAATGTCTACACCAATTAATGGAAAAATGTACCATGAGTTATCAAAGGTAATGGTTTTTTTACTTTGTTCATTGTCATTGAATGTGGAATCATATAGATAATAGATTATAGAATAATTAGTCCATGTTATAATATATTATGTATTATATTATTATGTAATATGGAACACATAGTATGATCTAGAAAATGTTGTAACATAAAATGTAAAACTTTTTTCCTTTTCAGGCTAAAATATTTCGTACTGGATGATTGTGATATCCTACTAACAACTAAAATTGATGTAGTGGAGCAAGTTATGAAGTTGTTACAAAGTTATTTAAATAAATTAGGACCTCGACCAAACTCGCTACAAACAATTTGTTGTGGTACTAAATGGACTCAACAATTGGAATCAATATATTTGAAAGTTATTGACAATCCTGTTGCATGTTTAGGAGAAGTTCAAGCTATTGTTTTTGGAAAAATCAAACCAGAAGCGTACTATACAGATTCAAATGAAGAGAAAATTGAATACCTTATTGGTAAAAATGATACCAATAACTCAAAGATATTTATGTTTTGAAAAAAAAAAAAAATGTATCATCCATGTTCTTACATGATAATACTACTAGTGATGTAAATTTTTTTTCTTTTTGTTTCTTTTTTCTGCTTCTGTAGAACGATTGAAGAATACTATCAAAAAGTGTTACAAGGTAGTAATATTTTGTAAAGAGGATTTGTTCATTGAAAAGCTACAAAAAGAAATTCTTGATAAACTCAAGCTACATGCTCAATTATTGACAAGATCTGGAGATGGAGATATAAGCTCATCAATCATTGGAGGTATGTACACATTACACATGTATGAATAAAAAAAAGGAAAGATATTATTTGATAAAAATTTCCTGGTATGAATATTCAGAAACTTTTAGAGTTGTGAATTTATACTATATTTTTAATTTTTTTAATATTTTTACTCATCTTAAGCATAGTATAAAAAATCCTCTTCTTCTTCTTTCCTTTAATAGCCACATTAGAACAATGGAAACAAGCATCAGAGTCTGCACCAGAAATTATCATTTGTACTGATCCTTTTGTCAAGGAATTACAAATTCATGATGCAACACATATCATTCATTTTGAAGTACCTTTAAAACCATCAATCTTTGGTGCACGTTTTTCTGCATTATGGAAATGGCTCAAAGGTCCCGAGGAGAATAGTACATTGGTAAGAATTAAAATATCAATGTATTTTTTAAAAATATTATAAACAATTTAATTAATCAAAAGAGAAACCCAGTTTCCTTTTTTCATGGGTGCATATATTATGTGTGTAAAGAAATAATATTGATAAATATTGTAAATTTTTTTTTTGTGTGTTGAAATGTTTTTCACTTTATTTTTTTTTTTTTTCCTTCCAGACGAAAGATGCACTTTGTACAGTTTATGTAACATCAAAAGAGACTCCTAGAGCTGTTGTTCGTGTACTTTCTAATCTAAAACAAATGAAATCTATTATCTCACCTGAATTGGATCAATATTATTTGAATGTATGTACCATCATCATCATCATCATCCATCAACTTTTTTTATTAAAAATGATAATAATATTTATGCTTAATTTTGCATGCAAGAACAAAGTAGATATGATGGAAAATTATTTTTATTTTATCATAGATTAAAATGGAACTCGATCGAAATTTGGACTTTTGTCCTGGATTGATATGGCATGGTCAATGTGAAAATTTTGATCCTACAACCTGCAAATATAGACATTTTACTGTTCCATTGGAAGATACTGCTCGATTTGATGCTGTTCCAAAGACAGGAGAGGTAATTTGAATTTTTAAAAGTACTTTTGATAAAATGATTTTTCATTAATTTGTGATATTTAATGTCTTTTTATTTTTTATTTGTACTATAGATTGAAGTACGGATAGTGGAGTGTAAATCAGTATGCTCCTATTTATGTCAACTTGTACGACATTATCAAGTCTCGGATGGAAAAGTAATTCCAAAAATGTCTTATGAAAATTACCTGAGGGAACTAACCAATGAGCTTAATACCTTTTATTCAAAGGAAGAGAACAGGTATTTATAATAATATTGTATATACATTCATAAAGTATTGAATATTACATTGTAAAACATAAAATAGGAATAAAAATGTTGTATTTTTTTTCCTGTTTTTAATAATACTTTCTACAATCTCTTATAAATGACAAATGACATCCAAATTTTGTTTTTAACTTGTATGATTTGTATTTTAATTTCTTTATTTTAGAGTACCTGTGACTAAATTTATCCCTAAAAGCTTTTTGGCAACCGCAAACGAACATGGTGCATACATGCGAGTTTCTGTTGACGAAATGATAACTGAAAATAGTGTACGTGTATTTGAGATTGACTCTGGTGAGCATCGGGTGAGGAATTTTCTTGAAGATCCGTTGTATGTTTTACCAGACCATTTAAAATCCAAAACTCGACTAGCTATTGAATTGATTATAGCAAATATGAAACCCATGCTTGGAGAACGACGTCATAGAATTGAATATACTAGTCAGGCTAAAAAGCTGACAGCTGACAAAATTTTGAAAGGCAGAGTACGTACAATACACAACACTGTTTAATATCCCAATTTTAAATTATTTTATATATATTTAGACTTTGAAATTTTGTAAATTTCGACTTTTATCTATCAAAATCTTAAAATGAAATATTGATATATTATATATGTATTGACTATAGATTTGTCTTTCCATTGGAAATCGTATATGGGTTGATCAACTTGTGGAACAAAAACGAGATGGATCTGGTAAAATTCGAAACATCAAAAGTTTCCGACCTGAATTCTTCAAAAAGAAAATAGCTGAAGATAATCCTAATCATATGGAAAAATTATATGAGTTGTTTGAGAAAGGTGGCATCTCTTGTGAACACTATAAGAAATCGACACTAGATGTTCTGGGTAATTACTATTTTTTCTTGTATATTGTGTGTAACATTTTTTTTTTAGAAACTATAAAAGCTGCAATAATTATTGTAAACATGTATATAATATAATAATGATTGTTATTATTATTTTTCAGATCCAGAATTTGAGAAAGAATGTTATCAATTAAATGATGAGGTTCAATGGGCACATCTTGACATTCACCATAATTTCAATGAAATGCGTCTTTGGTGCACATACATTTCAGAAGGATGTACCATTTATGCAATGATGGTTGATTATGTACCTCAATTGGAGGATTTGATAGAAATTTTAAATGAGGAAGTTGTATCTTTCAAAGAAAAATATCATCTAACTTCAATGCAACTAAAAAAGTACTATACTCTTGATATGATTGTGGCCGTCAAGGATCCTTACGATGAAAAGTAAATTATTAAAAAATATTTAATCAATAATAATAATTTATAGAGACGTATAATATAAAAAGAAACTTTTTTTTTCTTTCAATATTATAAACTCTTATGATGACATTTTTTTTAATTGATTGACAGGTGGGCTCGTGGAATGATTTATGAGTATGGAACAGATTCTAATAGTACAGAAGTAGTATATGATGTTCTTCTTGTGGATACTGGAGCATTACTACGTGGAGTTGAATTTTCAGAACTTTCTCCAATTCCTACAAAACTTGTTAAGAAACTTCCATTTCAGGCCATCGCCTTGAATTTAGATCATGTAATGCCTAAAAACTCTGACGAAAATCATTGGTCTCCAGATACATTTAATTTACTTAGTGATTACATTCTAAAAGATGATACATCTGGCATAAATGCTGTGGTGAGTAATTAATCTATTCACATTTAGTTTTCAAGAAACAAACAAAATATTGTATATATGTACTTATTTTATATTTTTATTTACATATTATGGAGCATTTCTATTTTATTTCCAATTTTCCTACTTTCTCCCATTTTTGTTCCTTTATTCTGTTCTCTTTTATTTTATTTTTTATTTTATTTTTATTTATAATTGTACTGATTTTTTTATCCCTTGTTTTTGTAGATACTTTCAAAAACAAAGGATTGTATGGAATCTTGTTGGCCTCTGTGTAATTCTTATCATGCTATGATTTTCCCATGGAATGAAGATTGTGAAGTGGGGGAAAAATTGGTTGCCTCAAACCATGCTAAATATGAAGTGGAAGGAGAAAAACTTTGGAATCGTGTCCAAAGTTCAATTCTTGAAAAAATTAATCGAGAACTGAACTATTTAAATGTTGAAGATAATGACTCTGGTGATGATTATTCAAGTGAAGAAATTGATGGGTCACCATGTGCATCTGATGATGATGAATTTGATGTCTACGTTGGCAACGAAGCTAAAGCACTTCAACAGTTTGGTATTGATGTACCAGTCATTGATGAAAATAATTCAAAAGCTATTCTTCCGTCTACACCGTCTTCTTCATTTGATGGTAATGGTAAGGACTCATCTAGTTCAGAAGAGTTGAAAATTCCATCAACTAATAGTCCATCCGAATTTCAACTAATGTATCCTGGACTCAAGTCACCAGAAATTGAATGGAAAGAAACTGATGATCATGTCTTGTTGAGAGTTCTGATTCCAGATATTAAAGATTGTGATACTAAAATTGGACCGGATAAGAAGTTTTTCACATTTAGAACTATTGAACCCTCTGGTTATGGATTTCAAATTGAATTATTCAAGAAAGTGGAAATGAAAATGAATGTCGTCAAGTTAGGTCAATATACAAAAATAATTTTTACCAAAAGGATGAGAAAACTAAATTGGGATCATTTGTATAATGGACCAAAAACTTTAAAAGTTTCTCGAATCTTTCATGACAATGATTTTGAAGACGAAGAAGAGGAACTTAAAAAATCTAGAATATTTGCATCTCTTTTGAATCGTAGTAACGGAGCTGATGAGAATAATAGTATGAAATCAATGGTTCATAGTGTTTATGGGGATACTGATAGTGATAGTAGTGAAAGTGACTACGATGAAAATCTGGATGAAATTATAGGTTAAAGTTGAAGGTGCTACATTTGTAATGGATATATGTATTTTTATGAAATTTTCAAATTTTTATACTATGCCTACAATTTTCAACGGAATTACTATAACTTAATGTTTGTATCATCATCATTAAGATTGATACGTATATATATATTTAAAGGAAACACATGTATTTTTTTCTTGTATGTGTGCTTACTTCATAATAATAATATAAAATATACTACATGTTCTAATTTCAAAATATTATGAATTTTTATGCTGCCAATGAACTGCCAATTTTTTATGTAGTAATTTGTTATACGATTATATAATATAAGTAAAGTCTTGTCATAAAGTTAGAAAAATAGGAATTTCGAAATAGATGTTACATTATGTGCAAAATGGAAACATTTGTCTGACCAAAACGTTGTATTTCAATACTAAGAATTGAATTACTTCTAACTTTAATTGTTAAAAATGCATAATATATTGTGTTATTTAGGTTCAAATGTGTCTTAAAAATGTACTTTGTATGTTTATACAAGACTACAATATTATTGCAATAATACTTAAGATAAAATATAGAATATAGAATATGTTATATATTGCTACTAATAATTCATCTGATAACTGATAAACTAGGTTAAACCCATTTTTTTATGAATCAAAGTCATATATTTAATGTTAAACTAATCTCTGTGGAATATATATTATTATATTATATAATCTTGTACAATTTTTTTTTAAAATGATACTAGTTTTACTTTAGAATGCTACTGATACAATTGTTCATACAGTTTTCATGTGATGTATGGTGATGATTAAAATAAAATGAAACTATAGCACGTCCAATAAGCAAACAGTGTGCGCCATATTATTTAACTATGCTATTTAATTGTAATTTCATTTGTTTCTATTTCCTGTTATTACATTTCTATTTATTTATCAATTTAGTTAAATACATATTATATTATATTTTATACATCTATGAGCAAACAAGAAATCATTTTAAAACAGAGTAGAAGTATATATTACACCAGCAATTTATCCAGTATTTAGCTAAAAAGGTATTTGAAAAAACAAGCGACATGCTTTATATTTATATTCAATAGGTTTTTTTAATATCTCATTTCATATTTTGAAAAAGCTATACGAAAGGGAAAAGAATTGTTCTTAATTTTTGATAGAATTTCACCATATTAGAATGAATGGAAAACAAGGTGATTTGTAAAACCTATAGATGATGGTCTGAATGTTTATCTGTTCATCCCGAGATTATGTTTGTCATAATAATAGGCTGATCAAAGAATACTTATAATATAGAATAGAATACACACACATTCTTAAACTGATTTTTGTATTTTACATAATATATGTACGAGTTACATAAATAATATAAATGCCAAACAAATTCTGGCAAAAGTCATATCATATGAATGCAAGAAGAAATAAAAGAAGAATCCATCATAATTGTAATAATAATAATAAGTATTACAGAATACACTTGAAAACATTACTTGTTACTTGTTCTTATTTTAGCATTATTTGCATGTATGTACTGCAGACTAATTTCTCTAACGAAAAAGTAAGTAGTAAATGTGCTAAGAAATATAATATTTTAGTACATATATATTTATATATATATTACAATCATAATATTTTTATATTTGTATTTATATTTTTCAAACTTTCATTATTTTTTTTTAGTTATAGCAGAATATTCCTTTCATTCTGTTACTTATTTTCTGAAGGCTAATAACTTTTTTTCCTTGTATAAGAAGCAAATATATATATAGTATTTAGTATTATAATATATTTTGTATGTACACACGTATATGTAGATACATTTTTTTTTCATTAATAAATAATAGTACAAGTAATTATTATACCTTATGCCTAAAAAAAGAATATGATTCTGCTAGTAACATTTTTTTACTACTAAACAGAAGATATCAGTCAAAAAAGATATTTTCATATTTATTATTCCTTTTGTAATAATTCTTTGTGTTTTGCAGTCATTAGTTTTTCTGCTTCTTGAATGTAATCTGAAGCTAATTTCATTATCTGGAAAAGAAAAAAAGTATAAAAAGACAAAATTATAGCATATATTGCACAAAATATTGAATGTTTTGAACTGTATCTTTTTTTATTTCCATATCAGATGGTTCATACAGTAAAGAGTAAAGATATCAAAAAACTAACTCACTTGTTTTTGGACATTGAAAACTAAATCCTCTGAAGCATCTTTTTGTGAGCGACACTGCTTAATGTAACGATTTTGAACGGTTTGGTAAGCTGTCTTGTATTTGGTGAATAGAGTTTTAGCATTTCTTGCAAGATTTTCACGGTGCTCCCTCGTAACTCTGTATAAAGGAAAATAAAATTGAGCATCATCATAAATAAATAATATTTTTAAAAAAAACTTGGCCATATACTTGAAAAATTCTAGTACGCACGACGGATGAAGTTTAGGTAAAATGAAATCATATACAGTGCTTTTGCTAACATATTTTTGAAAAACTAACTTTGGCAAGGCTAAATAAATGGTCGTTCCTTCTTGTTGTGGATTTAAATTCATTCCAGACTCATTAATTGCTTTTAACACTGGTTGTAGAGCATCGGGAAGGGAAGACAAATTCAAGACAGCAAGTTGAGGATTTTTGCGTCCAATTTGAGCTGTTTAATATAATAGAATTTGTAGCAAAAAAATTACTTTTTAATTAATTCAACAATTAAAGGATGTACTATACACACTAAAACATTAAGTAAATATGACAAAGCATGATAATAATATTATTAAGTAAGTACTATCCCATGGATAACTGATTCTTACCTAATTCTTGTAAGGGGTAAGTCGAGCCTTCAAACTCAACGGTGAGGGTTTCTAGTGCTCCTATATCAAGCAAAAAATATTTATTTAAATATAATCATAATATGACATGTCACTTTCTCTTTTTGCCTTTATACTCTATCTCTCTCTCTCTATCTCTCACGGATATCAGAAAACAAATAGTTACACCCATAACCAAATGAATAACGAATAAATCATATACATTGTACATTGTACATATTTAAAATAAACAAACAAACAAATTGTGAGAAAAAAAAAAAACCTGCAGATCCCCGAACACTAAGTTGTTTAGCAAAATCATCTTTCATATGCTCTGTTAAATCATCTAATTGTGATTTGTATGCATCAACATCAATTAATTCGGACATTTCCTCTTCATTAATTTTGACATTTGCCTTTTTATTTGCTTGTGGTTTATCTCGACCCTTGGCATAGAATCGACGAGAAGACTCTTCATGATCAACAATTATACGATTCCAACTCAAATTATTTAAAACACCACTTAATTTAGACTTGAAATTTTTAGCACTCGTTGAAAAGCTCACAACTTGTTGTTGTTGTTGTTGTGGTTGGGATTGAATATACTGGATTTTCTTGTTTTGACCACTAAGATGATTATTATTATTATTATTGAAAATTTGCACATTACACTGCACTTTCACCATTGTCGGTGGAGTCACTTTAGTACTACACTGTCTAGTCATTAATGAATTTTGTTGCTTAGGATTATACCGACGATGAGCAGCAACAACAGCAACGATTGGCATTTTATTTTGATTATTTAAATTTCTCAACACAAATGAACTCAACTCACAAATATTTAAATGTTTAGTCAATAATGAATTTTCACGCACAAACAAAACTTTAGATGATTGAAAAATACGACTTGTCATATTATTGCAGCTTTTTGCTGCTTCCGTATCCTCTTCTTTTATTTAGTAGGTATGGTTTTGAAGAAAAAGTGTATATAGATGAGAGCTCGTTCTCACAATACACTCTGAAATCCTCTATAGATTCTAGATTATTCCTTTCTTGTTTAGTTTTATTTATAGTTCAAGGGAAATTCATCAAAATTTTGATGATGAATTTCTTGTACAAGTATACTGTATAAAATTATTAAAAACAGTATACTTTAGTAGTATTTGTTTTTTGTCTTGAGTCTTGAATCTCAAATTATCTTTTCTTGACTGCACACGCTGTTTTCTCTTTTCTTCTGCTTTGTCCTCCTGACTTCTAAATACACAAAAAGAAACACACACATAAATAAATAATTAATTACGTCGAAGTTTGAACACGCTTCTTACATATTACATATATATACACAAATGTACAATACATATGTTTTTGATCTAAAAATATTTCATTGAAAAAAGTAAACAAATCAATTACAAAATCGGGATTATTTCTCCGGATTACTGATTGACAACAACAGTCGTCTGTTAGCCATAATTACATAAAAGTAAGTAATGTCACAAAAAAATAAGAAGTAGAAGAGAAAAAATAAATAAATAAAGCAAGTTACGCTTTTATACAAGCAAGTTTTTTTTGAAATCACAAGAAAATTTATTGGTAATTATTGGCATAACCAATTTTGTATTCAATAACACAACTACTACTGTACTGTTTATGTAAAATTTGAGACAAATTTAGGAAATAAAAGGAGCTACTCATGTACAATGACCCGCGTACACATTACACATATACACAAATGAAATGGTCTTAATCCTCCGTTCTCTGAACAACAACTACAGAAAGTAACAATACATATTTGTCCTTTTACTATTAGGAAACAAGAAACAAGACTTGGCTCAGTCATACAATAATATTAAATTACAAAACAACTTACTCATATAATATGCATAACATTTGGTATGATATTATTAATATATTTAGTATTTCAGTGTCTTGTCTCCAAAGTCACTCTCTCTCTCTCTCTCTCCCCCCTATTTCTCTCTCTCTACTACTACTCACCACTGATGATCATCGTCATTCACTCTCTAGCCTAAATAGATTAAAACGCTGTTAAATCTAATATGTTATTGCATGTAATAATAAGTCATAAACAATAATAATAAGTAGAAACAGGGTAAATGTACATAATAATATTATATTTTATATTAAATGTAATCATAATATGTATTCATGAACAAAAACTATAGATTGCCTTGGGCAATATTTCTACTTCTAATATTTTTCTATTTTGTGATCGTCATTAATGTTCAATGATGTGTATAATATCAATGGAATATGGACATGGTTTTTTTTTTCTAGAGTCTCAAGCCTAAAAGCTCACTACTACGATTCACGATATTATAACAACATAACATACCATCAAATATACTCTCCATTCACAATGGATTTGTAATTTTGTTTTTGAGGGAAAGTTCAAAACATGTACATTTGATATACGTTCTGAGCTTTCACCCAAAAACAAAATTACAAATCCATTGTGAACGGAGAGTATATACTACAATAACTATTTACAATACACAGTACAAAATACAAAGTCTAGTTTTTTTTTGTCCATCTTCCTTGATTTATCAAATCAAAAACGAAAAGCGTCACCGTCAGCGTCTCTCTCAGTACTTTTCCATTTTCCATGCATCATGTATACAATAATATCAGTTACAGTCTCGACTTGAAAATAATCAGAAAAAAACTTCAGGGAAAGTCGTTTTTTTTTTTCATTTCGTGTTTCAATTTTTATAGACATCATCTCAAATCTCAAACATCATACAATTCATAATCGATGAAAATGTGTGAATTAGTCTTTTTGTAGTAATTAAATATATATATATGTTTACAATACCAAAAAAAAAAACAGAAAGAAGAAAAATGAAGTCATGAATAATGCGATACCAATTTAGTTTTGTTCAACTATATTTCCATCCAAGCATACATTTTACATTTTACATACATGTTTGAAATGACTTGAATATTGGATACGACCAAAGTGGACAAAATGTGATAACACACACATACACACCATAAAAATAGGAAATAAAGTTGATTTTTTTACGTTAAAAAGGAGAGAGATATAAATAATATTATATTATACTTATTATGCCCAAACCATATGAAAATACAAAGTGATTCATCGCTCATAATTCATAAGCAGGACTCAAAAAGTCTAAAGCTGCAGGCTATTATACCATACGAACATTTCATGTATATAATATATTATATGTAATATGTATAATATATACTATGAAAGTACAGAACAAGATTTAAGACGTTCAACCCCTTTCCTTAAATATAATGAGCATATAAATATTTAGCAATAATTCCAACTATTTACTCCCTATTAAAGATAGTCAACAAGCACACAGATGATAATCACCATCAACCATATTACATTAGTCAGTTGTAAATAAAAATATATCCAAATCTAAAAATGATCACATATTATATATATTTAGCAAAGAAATAACCTCTAAAAAATAACCTCGCAATCTCATTTGACCTCATACGTATAATATACTTATATTATGATAGCAAAATCTATCTAACTAATGATATGATAAGAATTTGTACAAATTGAAAATTTACAAGATTTAGTCAGAAAAAAGCATGGCGATTAGTGATGTTGCATATTTTTCTACATTTTCCATTTGCTACTAACTAACTACTACTACTACTACTACCTAGTACTACACATTTTTAAAATAATTTGTAATTAATCATGGAAGTATTTTAGATTTTGGGCCTTTACTTGAGATTTGAGATTCTACAATAAAAGGCTGAGAAATTAAACAGGAAGAATCCAGATTCATATTGAAATTTGAAATGAGCGTCTCCGTCTTTGAAGTTTAAAATAACTCTCATAACGCATAATAAGTTAAGTATATAAGTTAAAGTATATAATTATGATCCACGAAATACAAAATAACGCAATCTCAATATAATATGGTTAATATTACTTTTAAACTTACATACTATTATGGTTTATTTACTTTTCTTCTCTGACGTATACTCTGTTCTCTGTTATGTTATGCTATGTGTCATGCTCTCAAATCTCAACTATTTACAATCATCTATTTTCTATACATCTAAAATCTAAACTTTCATAATATCATTACCAACAAACTATGGATATTGGAAATAATATGTACAATGTACAGCGCTATTTGCATAAGAAATAATATATACTAAATAATAGCTACATATAGTATAGTTGTGTAAAGTGCAAAGTTGACCTGAAATATTGATTATTGATAAAACCAGGGCAGGACACTAGTATTGTGATTTACACACTCAACTGTTAGAGTTTAGAGTCGTACTTATAATAATCAACAATATTGTATTACAATTGACAATAGAATGGTTAAACACAAAATTCTCTGGACAAACTCCATTACTACATATACATATATACAATATACACAGTGTGTACGCAATGTCACCCTTGTAAAGTTTTAGTTGACATTACAACCAGAGCTAAAGACAACAGACAGAATAGAGAATGAGCATTTAGAATGTACAAAGTATATTGCCATAATACAAAAGTCCAATGGCATTGCACACAGACAAAGGTCAATACTTACTAACGTTTTTTTTTATTAAAATACTAGCTGTATTCTCCAGTTTAGCACTCATAGTTTTCATGTTTTTTGTATCATTTTAGAATCTTTAAACAATAATTTATACTTTATACTTTTTATGCATACATACAAATACGCATATGTGTACACAATACACAATGTACATGGCACTTTTTATTAAAACTGTTTTATATTTTACACAAATGAACCAAAACTACACAACTTGAATATATTGAACAACACAACTTGAAAATGAAAACATGATAAAATGGCATAAACTAAAAAGACATGCCACATAGTACAAGGTGCAATATAGCTTTTGTAGTAAAATAAGTTTGGATGTACTTTTGATTTGAGAGCACACGAATCACGATATCCTGCAAAATTTTGGCTTCTCATCTTCCTTTGACAGTTGAGATTTCCTCATATTAACTAAAACTGGTTTGTTACCATTACAGGAATACATTTGTACTGATTTTGTAGAACCGAAATGTAAGTATCCTTCAGTATATGTACTCTTATCAAGTATATAGAAACTTGATGAAGCCAAAGTCTCAAATAGTTCCTATTATGATAGAACACACACATACAACATATCATGTATTACATTTTAGTACATAATATAGTAAAATGATGTAGATGTGAAATGTGAATGAGAAAATTACATTAGTTTTGCGTTTTACTATCAAGTAAATGGTTTTTACTAAATACTAAATACGCAGGTATGTATTTTTAATTAATAATTCATTCCTATTAAATCTGCCCTAATGATATTTCTGGAAAAAAAAAAAATAAACACAGAGAAAGTGCTTCTTCTTCCTCTGAATTTTTTCTAATCGCATTTGAGCTACATGCACATTAAATGACACAGTAAAGATCAAAGTTTAAAATTTTGTTGTAATGAGTAATGAACCTTTGAGATGATTTTACTCGTATCCTCGTATCTTTTTTGAAGTTCTTGCTTTTCTTGCTGAGTTAATGGAATGTTTTTTATGTCCGAGTCACGAAATTCAACAGTGGAAAGCTCAGAAATTTGTAAATTATGTACTTGAAATTGAGGACGGAGTTTAAATTTAAACATATCCTAAATTCTAAACTAAACCCTAAATAAAACTGAGTTGAATCTTTGCCTCATTTGAAATTTGAAAAACTAACATGACATGAAACTATAGCTTCCTTCAAAACTTCTACCACCTCCATTTTATTGTCACATGTATTTTGAACTTTGAAGTCCAAGAAATTCTTGGCAAGAATTTTCAATACAATAACAAATAACAAACTTCAAATAAGAATTGGATTGGAGATTGGAATTTGGAATGTGTGCGAGTGAGATCACGGATCAAATCTTCGAGGTAAAAACTTTCTCCCTTGTTTTTCACATCGTTTCCATGGTTTCACTCATTCACTTAAGACCTATGATGGGCGTCATGGTAAATCACTAAGCTCCTTTGAGGACGGAAAGTGATTGCAGAATTGTCTTATATTATATTCAAAGCAGTTTATATTATATTACTTTTAGTTATGTACGGAATACTGAATACACAATAAAACACAGAATAACTGACGATGTCTGTTTGTTGCACAATCGAATCACAGTTCACCGTGTATCTTGTATGCAATTAATTTTGGAATTTGGAAATACTCCATTAAAATTTTTTTCAATAAACTCTCTTGTCCGCTCTGGAAAGATTTCAAACTCCAACCAAGCGAAAATGATAACATCTTTGACACAATATTTGATTACAGTATTATGATTATATGTTCATATAAGACTTGAAAAGAGACTTGTTTCATGTGACATAACATGAAACATGATTATATATACGTTCGTCACTCCTGTTATGTAATTATGTTTAAAGTAGATGAGTTCACAGAAAATGACATAAATATTACATTTTTTTTTCAAGCTTAAACAGTAAATTTAATATAGATAAAGTAAATGATGTGGTTCAACCTCATATGCAAAATCTATAAAGTGAATATATTCAGTAACACTCAAGATTAGAAGTTATCAATCGACAACTACAACATAGTCATTTTTTTTTCGTATATCGAATGTGAAATACTAGATTGTAAATTCAGCATTTTCTTTCACTTCTTCAATAGAGAAAGCATCTGAGTAAGTACATTCTCAAGAAATCACCAAGTACATTCTCAAGACATCACCAAGTACATTATACATACCTAATATCATGTCTAAAATGTCGGTTTTCCAAACTTGTAATCAATATTGGAAATATGATATTCAAGTTTCAAAAAACAAGTCATTTTTATCATCAAAGAAAACAGCTGAAAAGGCTGTGATTTAGAAAAGATTAAACCATCACCAACAGAATATAGTAATAACTACTACTGTTATCAATATAATATTATGTATTTCAATCACCATTCATCTAAAACGTACAAGAAGAAAGATGACCGGCTTTTAAATTTGTTAATAGAGCCTTCGAAATTGTTCAGTGATGATTATTGTTGAAATGCTATTGCAAGTCGAAACCGTGATTTCTGATAGATTTATTTATATTGCATAAGTTGAAAATTCAATTTGGTAGTTGCTTCGTAGCTCTCGACTGAGACTACCGATTACCAACGTTGCCCATGCCATGCACACACGAAAACACAGTAACATGAAACGTAAACATGAAGAAATGAATAAAGAGAATACAGAAGAGAATCTTACAACTTGCAACTACACACCTTTAACTCTACTTATATCAAATGCTCGCTCAAATTTACACAATCAAGTTATTTTTCGTGCTTACTTCACTCCGTACTCTTTGTTTTCTCTACCATTTCTCGTCTATTTTACGTTCTACGACTTGAAGTTCAGTAATTCAAGTCTCAAGTCGTACCAAATTTTTTAGTATTTAGTATTACTTGATTTTGTTCCGGTTTTTGTTTCAATATCAGAGCATTTAAAAACAAAATTTAATTATTTTACTCATTTTGAGGTACACTTACATTACCATAATGCCATACTTTAAGCTCGTAGAAAAATATTATGAAACGATTGATTTTAGTACAGATGTATGAAAAACACGTGTCAGAATGAAAAGAAAATGTATACATTTTTTTCGTACCCTATCACAGATTACTCTAGTCTACATATAATATGTATAATTGATATTCGTATCGATGGATCTACAAAATAGTCGAGATAAAGTCCCAATAACAAATAAAATATGACAATATATTACGACCATTGTCTACAATATTATCTTTACGTTTACAAATCTCCTCACCACTCACGTGTTTGAAACGTTTTTGATGTTTTGTTTTTTTTCTTTCTACCTTTTTCATTTCCTTACAGTGGGAATAAAAAACAATAAGATAAATATTCATCTTCATTCTTTATTAGTCGATCGATCAATTATATTTACAATGTTATAAAATATTCTGCCTACGTACACATTCAATTCTGCTGGTATTACAACAGCTTATTATATCCACATCCATTTGTTGTAAATAATAAAAGAGCTAAAAATTGAAAACTTGAGATTAAAAACAAGGAAATCCTTCCAATTTCCACTAATGACTAAAGAAAAGTGTGATTCGTATTAACTATAACATAAATGATTCGACATGTAGCATGTAGTGATTTAGACTGAATACTAAATGTATACATTATGCGTACATTTTCTTTCTAAATTTTTAATTTCTTATTCTTCAGTCTCACACATGTGTATAAACAGACCAAAAAAAATCGTCTTCCTTTCAAAGTCTTTGAAAATCAATGAATTCATTCTTTGATTCAATGCAAGGAAATACATACATATATATACATACATGCATTGCATATCTTACATAAGACGATACATAGGAACAACGCAATAGCAATCTAATACATTATACAAGTTGTACTTGTATCCAGTTATCAGATTTTATCTCCCGTCTAAAGTTTGAACGATGCATGTGAGGAGTAAGAAGAGCAAATGATGATGGAAGAGAAATTGATAAAGTGACTGCGAGATACGAGAGAAAAATCATATTATATATAGAATATACAAGGAAGAAAAAAGACCCTGAAGGTCTACTATGTTGAGGCAACACAGGGATGCTGGAAATAAAAAGAAGAAGAAGACTACGAAGATAGAAAAGAACAAGTAGGGAGAGTAGAGAAAGAGAAACATTGGTATTTTCTTTAATGGAAATGGACGATCAGGCAAAGTCAGCATCAGCACACATCCATATGTATATGTACATGTTTACAATTTACAGCAAGGAAAAAAACTCTGCTTTTTTGCCCTGGCACTTGGCTTGTTTAGTCCCTATGCCTTAAATATATATATAGTACATGGTACATGGTATTAGTATCATTATTACTATGGTTAGTCTACGGCTTAATATTACGACGACTGCACACTGCATTCGATTTAATACTGAATACTGGATACACTCTCGCTGACTTTGCTTTTCCATGTTCCACCATCCTCAACTATCACTACTACTTTGTATGCAGTATGCACAATAGGTACATTTTCAGTTTTCATCTATGTGCATCTCGTTTTTACTTTTCTTCCTCTTCTTCTTTTCCTCTCCTTCATCTTGGTTGCACTGCATACTGCATTGTAATGCAGATGTGCATACATCATCTAATCATTTCTACATTTCTCCTCTCTACTTCTTTATTTAAGCTTAGGTTATTTTCTATCCTTATGAATTTATATATATGTACATACATACTACATCTGCTTACGTAAATGTTTTATACAGTCATAAAAGAAACAGCTACAAAATAAATGTACGTGGTCTAATGTAGAATGTAAAGTATAGGAAATACGATAAAATATTCTTTATGATATAGGAAATACGAAACTAAATCTCAGCGAGATAGCATTTGGAAAAGTCCTTGAGAAAAATTATAACTGCTATTTATGGAAGACAAACGGATTGCTCAACAAGTAAACTACATACTATATATACAAATTACAAATATAAAACATGAAATAACTGCAATAGTAATCACTGTATAATGTCCAAATTTTAGTCTGTCGTTTATAGTTGCTAAAAATTTTTTTATTATGAACCATGGACATTGTATGTAGTACATAGAGTTTGGAATATAGACTTGGGTTGGAGAGCAAAAACCACCTGTAGCTTCTCCATTCTCCAGTAAAAGGTATAGTGCGTAAGACGCACGACCCAAGTTTCAATTTAGATACAAAATACATAATACGTGATGCAAAATGTTTTTAAAAATTACATCACTTATATCAAGATTCCAGAAGTTAGCATATAATCTCAAGTATTAAAAATTTTACTCTAGGCCCTACTGAACTCTAAAACAACATAATTGACCATTTCCGTTTGTCAAGCATCTCATAGCCATACTTTTTACAAACTTCACCAATTGCATCTCTCTCTCTCTCTCTCTCTCTCTCTCTCTCTCTCTCTCTCTGTGCAATATAGTGTGCAGTGTGGATTGTGCATCCAAACATATGTCCGGGTAATAAGAAAATACATATGGGCATCTTCACGAGACCAATGAACGTCCAATACTGAAACTTTTCAAAGTATGTGATCAAATTCTCAATTCTTATTATTACTTTAAATAAAGTGACTAAATATGAAATATATCTATGTATGTATATATTGGACTTTAAGAGCTATTTTGACCAAAGCCAAAAAGATTGTAATTTTTCAAAACTGATAGTTGAGAAAAATTAGAACCTATATACTTTTTAGTGTAGACTGTAGACAGAAAGTATTCTAGGATCAGATTTTAGAGCTCGTGAAGATACCCTATACGCATTCCTCTACGCATAAAATCTATAGTGAACCTTTGTACAACATGACGAGTCCTTTTTCTACAAGTATATTATACAAGTGCGTTAACCATACATAGTATACACGTATATATATGTAATATGTATGTTTGTATAAACATGCATGCACATCAATGCTGTTATTTTACATTGTGTGTGTCTCTGTGTTTCTGGACCATTATCATATAAACATATAATAGTTATATAAGTACATAAGGAAAGAGAGAGAGAGAGAGAGAGAGAGAGATGAAAAAGAAGGCTTGAAAGTCTGTACGTGAAAAACTGAGAGAAACTAAAGTACCATCAACAAGGACTACCATCGTCGAATAATATATTGAGGGAGATCAAATCAAACTACATAATATAAACCCAACGAAGTTTCTTTAACCAAAAAACCTAGGCCCAACTTTTTTGCTTCCTTTTCTCTGCCTGTCTCAAGCTCTCTCTCTCTCTCTCTTTCTCACTACATTTTTTTTTTCTCGACTTGACTCAAGACTCAACCAGGATTCTTCTGCTTCGTATTCTTAATAATAAAACAGTACAGCCTAACCTACCCTTACGTTCACTTTTTACTCCGTCAAGTTTTGTACTCTCTCGGCCTTTGTCATCTTTTGGGGAGGTTTTTTTTTACAGTATAACAATATAATCTTACTAGCGTCTTTCTCTCTCTCTCTCTGTTTCTTTCTTAAACTTTTTGTATAATGTACATAGTACATAACATATTATATGTAGTACTTCATTGCATAATATAATAGTACAGCTACATAATATATATGTATAGCTCACAGTGCACTTATTATTATGTAACACACGTACGTGTGATATGTACACGGAAAGAAAACTATGTATATATAATCCATTATATAAGTATAACAAAGTTAAAATTCTTTTCATGGATTCAACCTACACAACACAAAATACAATTTACAAATTCTGCCCTTCAAGCCTTTCCTGACACATCATCATCAACAACGGCAGCAACAGCTACATTTATATATACATTACACTTTACACCATTCATATTCGACTTTATAAATTATTATATCTTTCTAGTTTCCAGCATTATTTTATGTAGTTTATACATTATAGTTACTTATCCCATCCTTACTTACTTGTACGTGCCATTCTAACACCATTCTAGATTCTAGTACGCAATACACTTTCATTTTTTTCACTTTTTTTCTTCTTCTGGAAATTCCAAAATTAGACAAAAAGAAAAGAACTAGTTGACTATTCGAAAGCTATAATACTGAATTACTTGAGTACATAATAATATTATAAGAACTAAAAATACAAACAAAAGTGTGCATTGTGTGTGTATATAATATATATATTTTAGCATGTACTTACACACTACACACTATACACACATGTCGTCTCGTCTCTCGTCAAAACAGTTGTTTGTGTTTCTTCCACTTTCACGACAATTATATCATCGATAATAATAAATAATACGTAATACGTAATAAAAAAAATTCAATATCAAATCCTGATATTAGATACATATCCAATATTCCTACAAGTTCATGAAAAGTTTGTCACCACCGTTTGCAGTGTTGGTTTTAGTTCAGTGAATCGTGTGAATCAAACACAAGAATAATAAAATAATAATAATAATAATAATAATAATAATAAAAATATAAAGTAACCCCCTTTTTTGTGAGTAAATAACAAAGAATAATCATTATTATGTAATATATGTAACTTGTAGTTGTTCTTGTCAGACAACAGATAAAAAGTTCTTAATCACAAAATAAATATTATGATCACGAAATATGACAATAATAATAAAAAATATGAAGAAAAACTAAGACAAATAGACATATTTCGTAATAATTATAAATAGCAAACAACATATATCATATGTCATGTGTACATAGTATGCATAATATTTAAGTATCATGCTATGAAACAGAAAGATACTGAAACGTGCTTATTTATATATATTATATGTATTTATCATCACATAATCATAATAAAATATGTCTACTTAAAACACACAACAAAAAAAACTCAATTAACGCACAAAATATTAATGACAAGATATCAAGAATGACAATCTTTTAACTCCGTCCAAAATCTTTTTTGTTTACTACCGATAAAAAAATATCAGTGATGATAATCCTTAATTATTTAAAACATAGTATAGTTAAATAATAAAGTGAAAGTTTATTTTGTTTTTATTTTTAGAAAGGTCTTTTTTTTCCCGTATTTTTCGATGACTGAAATAAAAAAAAAATCAAGACTGACGGCGCGATAATCATATATTTGCATGATAATTTTTAACGATCTTTCAAGTCAATTAAATAACCTTTTAATTAGTACTACTATAAAGAACGGTAAATGTGATCTTTGCTTCCAAATCATAAATTTTGTGTTTTTTTTTGTACATATACACAAAACGACGAGTCTATACGTTTTTTTAATTAAAAGTTATAATAATATTTTATCATTAGAAACAAGTGTCAAAAAAGTCCAAAGAGTAAAGTCGTGCGCAAATGTGTTTTTTGCCTGTGTAATTGTGTTTAAATAACTAAAGTTGTAATTGTGGTATAAAATTAAGTAAAGTTTTGGGTTTTTGATTGAACATTAGACAAATGGTAAACACTTGATACATAAAAAGTGAAAGAAGAAGGATAATGGAAATGGAACTCCTTCTAATACCTTGGATAAAAATGTCGTCATTAACCGAGTGACCATTAATGACTGTAAGTATACACACATCATTCTATAATAATATAATTAAGTGCTATAATATTTTGTATGTAAGATTCTATACACAGAAGAGAGATCTTCTACACCTTCTTCTTACAATTAATATCCCGGGGGGTGGATTCAATAAACTCTCATTAAAGTTGTTCTTAGTGTAACTTTAATGCCAACTTTTAATTTTTCGTAATGA
>JAQGBI010000019.1:0-55176 GCA_034698325.1 Sminthurinus elegans | reverse complement strand
ATGTATATAATGTGTATCTTTTATGTAAATCTAGTATCATATATATTTCAAAGTATTATTTACAAATTATTAAATTAAATCTAAGAATAAACAACAAGTCTAAAAAATCATCATGCGAGAGATCTGAGGAGATGGTTGATTGATTTCTACTCTTTTTCTTCTTCTTCTTTTTTTTTGTATGTAGAATTAATCGTAGTTTAGAAGTAGTAGTAATAAGAATCATATATATTTTGTGTGTAGTTTAGTAGTAGTAACGATAATACATATATATATATGTACAAACGGTAGGGTAGTAGAGTAAGAACTACTTGTAATATATTTTTTTTTACGTTAGTAGCGGTGTGTAAAATAATCACTGTTTTGACATATTATGACATATATTATACATACCACGACAAAATAAAAGTGATTCCACATATGTTTGCTCATTCATACATGCATCCATCCATGCATGTATATACATAAATAAAATAAACGGGCTTTTTCAGTAGCCATTTTCCATTGCAAACTAATGAAAATTTAACTCGTTATAGTTGACTAAATTAGTTACAATAGGTAATAGGTTATGTGTTATGTATAATAATATATATATAACATATATATATATATAGATGCATACAAATATGCACATGTATCGGCGCATGTGTTGACTGCATAAAAATTAAATGTTTCGCAAAAACAAAAAAAAACAGTTTCGACACTTTGAAAATTTGAAGAATACATTTTTTTTCTTTCATTAACACGTTTTCTGTTTCATAAATAATTTCTATATTCTTGAATAGTCATATTTAATATTTTATGATGATAATAGGATAATAGGATTTTCACGGTGTTATACTAGTTTTATAGTTCCTAAACAGTTTTTTTTTACAACAAGATTCCGGTACATGGTTTGTATATATAATATATTGTGTACATATGTATCCGATGTATCGTATATATTGCAATTGAATTGACCGGGATGACTAAGGACCTGATACAGCGTTGACCTATACAGAACCAAGCAAAAAGAGAATTTAATTAGAATATTATTATGTTAAGGTGTACGGGTAGTAAATGGAAAAAAAAGAAGACTTTTAAACATGATTTAATTATTATGCGTTTATGGTAAAAAGAAAATTCTTACTAAGGCAGATTGTTCCTTAATGAGAAGGGAATCATCAGAAGGATTAAACGTTGACGCTGATGAGGACGTCACCGTTGAAGAGGGATCACTTGAGGAATCAGGCGGAAGGTGCCTTGAGGACGATGATTTAGATACACTAATATTTTCTTTATTAGAATCACTCATCGGATCATCATCTGACAGATCACTTCTTAGTTTCATAGCCAAAGAAAGGTCCTTTGAAATAAATAAAAAAACATGGTATTTCATTATACATAAACTTACATATATATATTACTATAAGGTATTATAAGAAAATCTTTCCAAATATTAAATATATTATACTCAAACACTCTCAAAGCAATTTTAATATTTTGTATTTTAGATGTATGTGACATACTTGTAAAATTTCAGTTTCCTTTTCATCGACAAGCTTAAATAATTCGTTGAAGGTCATAAAGTGGGCAAATACACAGTTGAGATGAGCATGGATACTAAAAGAAGAAAAAAAATTATACATACAAATGAAACAAAAAAAATTCTACTTGGTCGCAAAAAGTAAGTACAGGTATACCTTCTTTTTTTTAAAAAACAAATAAAATAATTTCATACTCATATTTCATGTTTTAAAGACCATACCTTAAAAGAACTATTTCCTTGAAGTGACAATGGTAGATGTGAGCTATTACATGGAACATAAGTCGACATATCTTTTTTACAATATCCTGGAACGAACTCGGAAACGCATTAGCTGTAATTCATCAAGAAAAATACAATTATTATAATTATAATTACTAGTTTCATACTAAGCTTTGCCGTTTCTCATGGATTTGCTCATCCTTTATCTATTCTAAAAATAAAAAATACATAGACGATTTAATAATCGGGCTAAATATGAAAACTTACTGGACTTGGTAGGAAAAAGTGATTCGTCATTAATGGTTTTCTGAATAAAAGTCATGACATAGTCGATATACTGAGGAGCCGCTACTTTGACTTTCTTTCCTCGTTCATCAAACCACAGGTACGTTCTAAAGATATACAGAAAAAAAAACAATGGTACGTATAGAATATTATGTCATGTCGATATTGACTACTCTCATTTCATTCATCATTCAGAAACTATATAGTTCTACACATATGTTATTATACATTTAATACTATTTTATTTTTGAGTTCTCAACCGTATACATTTCCTGGATGATTTATAATATTGACGTCATACCTCATACAAGGACCCGTCATGTCGGGACAGCTTGTTGGTGTACAAAATTCGGATATAGTTCCATATATCAGATTTACATGCTCGAATAAAGCGATTGCTGTAAAATCAAACAAATACTTATTATATTCTAATATCCATCATACATAATATCCATAATCCATAATACATATGTCTACATAATATTATGGTACATGCATAATAATATATTATAATATGTTGATTGATATAAGACTTACTATGTGAAGCCATCCACTCATTTTTCTCTAGTCCCGCCGGCATTCCTACCAATCGTATCAGGTCAGTCTCATTAAGGTGTCTCTCCAGGAGCTACAAAGTACACAAAAAATTGCAAGTTATTTTATTGAAAAATCGTATGGTATAAATTGTAAACTGCAAGTTACAATAATATATTGTCTTATGTAAACGTTGTAGCACACAATGCTGTTGTCGTTTTATCATTTGAATTTTGAGATTTTTGAATACTGTGAAAAAATATATATATATTATAAAATAAATATAATTACCGCAGATTCCAGGTATAATTTCCCCTCTTCGTTTCCCGTACCAACACTTGAAGACGGTCCAGAACCAGAGTCTTTCTCTTTCCGACGAGCCTTCCTGTAATTCAAAAAACAAGATAAAAAATATTTTAGAAATTTCAATGCATTTAATACAACAACCTGCCATCTAAAATATCATTTTCATACATCATATTTCCATATAATTTTATATAGTGGTTGTTAATAAATAATGTCTAAGGTTTCATAAAACTAGCTATAATAATGTAAGTCAAATTTAAAACGACATTTGAAATCTCTTACTAAATTACTTGAAAATCTTTGTTTACTTTTTCTTTTCTTTTTTTTAATTATTCATGACCAAATGAAAAAGGACGAAACAGTGAAAACACACACACATGGATAGAGACTTTTTCCAGTTTATGTGATAAGGTTCCCATTACAGTATACATTTATCAGGAAATTATCAAAGTGTAATAAAAAGATCATCATCATCATCATAATACTGCCTCATGTAATACATGACTAACATGGGAATTATGCACAAAAAAGATAAGAGCTATTAATTTAGATCTGAAAAACTGTATTACATATAAACTACATGTATGATTTGATTTTTAATTTTTATGATTTACTATAATGATGACGAATATTTTCATATATAAATACACAAATTTTGATAAATTTACTCAGGACTCAGGACCCTAGTACAATTATATAACTATATATCTACCTTTTCCTCTGTAAAGTTAATTGAACTATGCCTACGATACATGATGAACTCATACCTCTCTCTCTCTCTCTCTCTCTCTCTCTCATTAATCCATGACACTAACGTGTAATCGTGTACATAGACACTTTACATCCACTTCAACCTTGATAATATTTAACTTTTAAACCTGAGATAGAACTCGTACCGAATGTTTCAATTACTAACTAAATGGCTCTAAATAGCCCTGTACAATGTAATGTATAATATGTATATGCATATTTTGTAAAGTTGTTTGTTTGTTTTTCTCTGGAATAACTATCATGCTAAATTTCACACGATAAGTGTTTAACTACTTTAAACTAAAAAAGTGGGTATACCTATATATTATACATGAGAACATATTTCACACAAGTAATAAGTATCAAATTAACTTTTTTAATTTCCACTCTTATGTGGTTTTGTGTGTATATGGTTTTTTTTAGAAAAATTCCTGCCAGTGATGGAATTGAAAGTACAGTACCGTTCATGGGTACGTATTATTAACATTAGTATTTGCAATGACTATGAAAACTCCAACTTTTGTTATAATACTGTAAACGGTAAAGTAGCAGTTTACATTTTAAATCCTAAAACTCACTCATCAAAATTTTGATCAGTATTTGTAAAGAAAATATTTATATTTAAATATAAAAAAAATACAACCAGTTTCTACTCAAGTTTTACATAAAATCGAATTGATAAATTTGTAATACCGATAGTAGTAGAGAATGATAAATGATGGACAGACAACAACAATGCTGTTACACTACACAATATTATGCATACATACATGTCTGTCTTTTGCAAATGGTACGTCATACTTCATCACTTAGACAGTGCAAATTTCAATCAACCAAGTTTCTGTTGTGCTAGTACATATATTATGTGGCATACATGCACCATTATAAATAATTATGAGTTGAGAGAGAGTTTATAAGAAATTACACCTATGAATTAAACATTTGACCTAAACTTGTCGTCCATCCGTCTGTATATACTCACGTATTTCCCTCATTAACATCATTTCATTTTCCGGCCACGGCAAAATAATAATCACACTAATACTAATAACATATTATTATGCAAAAAGTTAAAATACATTCAGTACTCGGTACAATCAGTTAGTAAAAGATTGTATTTCATCAAGAAATGAAACACACATTGCATATTATATACATCATGTTCCTTCAACTCCTACTACCATGTAGTAGTGAATAGAAGAAAGAAAAAACAACCCAAGTAAGCATAGTAATATAATATAATGTTACTGTATATAAGGCCTTCAGGGAACGTGAGGAATAAAGAATGTATGAATACAGAAAAGCGACAACTCTACTCTACAAAGACTAGGCCAGTAAGGTGGATACAATGTAAGTTGTAAATAATATTATGTTGTATACTCGTGAAAACTGTGAAGAATATAAAATATGCATAATACATCCATTTTCTCTCCTTTTTCATCGTAAATGGAACCGTAGTGCTCAAAACTGGTAGTACTTACTCGTAGTATTCTTTATATACACTTTACATGTAGCTTTTCAAAGTTCAAAATGATGACTATACAGACAACAGAAAACAAAGTTTCTAATGGAACACTAGAGATTTGAATGAGTGAGAACCGGAGACCAAAAGAAAGGAAAGAAAAAACCTAGAAACTGCCCAGAGCAAACCTATTCTTGGTGAAAATGGAATTCAAACAAAGTCAGCAATCTTCCGAGATTGAATACAAAAGACTACAAAATTTCAAATAAGAGTTTCCAGAATATTTATATATATATATATGTATTCCGACTCGGGAAACATGTACCATATATTATGTACACACAAGGCATTCATAAAACACAGAGATTTATAGTGAGGCTAACATATGTACACAAACGCGGATATATACTATAAATATACACACAGCACAAACAGAAAAGAGAGAGAGAGAGAGAGAGAGAGAGAGAGAGAGAGAGAGAGAGAGAGGAAGCATCTGGGAAACATATTATTATTCTTTTTTGAGCAGAGACATAAAATATTTTGTATTTTCCTTGTCTTTCTTGTACTTGAACACGAAATTCAGAAGAAATAAAACATTTTGGGCACACGGACTGAAACGAAAGGAGAAACGAATAAATATGACTGTGGACGAGTTTTATACGATATTTTTTGTTGTTTGTGTGTAAAAACCGGGTAAAACCCTGACTGACCCGACAGGGCACATAATAAAGACAAGAGATTCCAAAACATCCGAAAAAAGATTCATCAACCCGTCAAATAATTTTTCTTGAACTTCCGTCACAAGGGTCCCGTTGTTCACCACTTTCATGGCACCTGGATTACTTGATCCGGTTAATTCTGAATTGTACTTTTTGTCATTGGATAAAGATGCAAATAGTGTTCGATTTAAAAATCCCCTGGACGTTCCATTATTTGAGTTATTATTAGTATTATTATTATTATTAAAATTATTCATTGTTTCACTTCTTCGTCCCTTTTGAATTGTCATGTTTTTGAAGGGTCCTTCATCGAAATCCGTCGAATCACAATGATGGTGTGATAGTTTATCCTTTTGACTACTATTTCGTCTTCCACTGCCACAACAATGGCAAAAAACTTCGACACAAGCTTTATACAAGCGAGACATGAACAATCCGAACTATAATATATAATGTACTAAAACTTTTATGGGAGATTTTGGTCACATATGCATAAAGCATTCACAATAACTCCTTAAAACTCGACTTGACATAATTCTTTGACTAAAACACTATCAAATAAGATTTTAATATCACTAATCACTATACAAAATTATGCCTACTTTTTTTTATCACTGCAAACTGCCACAAAAATTCACTCACAACGTTAAATAATTTTGTACCTACATCAATATATAGAAACAGGAAAAGAAAAAAAAAAAGAAAAAAAAGAGACAGAAACAATGGCCTAAAACAAAGGCACAGTGAATGACTAGAAAACGCTCAATAAAAAGTTTGTTATTTTCTTTAAAAATATATTATTTCATATTGTAAAATTATGTGTGACTCTGAGATTTCTACGGACAAACAAAACTCATAAGTACAAAAAACAACTGACGAGAATTGACTAAGAATGACATGTTCAGAGTTAAACATTCAGCTTGAAGCCAAATTGCAAGCCCCGTCAGTGTAAAAATCATATCTGCATATGCTACTTTACACTGGCCTTCAGTAAGATAAAATGATTATACGTATGGACTTATCCGTATACATGTGAATGCATACAAAAGCATACCCATTCATCTATCATACATATATAAACTATAATACTTACATATTAGCAGTTAATACTCAATACATAGCTGTGTGTAGTAGTCCAACACACACAATCAACAGTGAGCAAACAACCAACACTTAAAAATTATAATACGAATGTATAAATACATAAAAAAAAAATATTACTATTTTACTATATTACTATTCATAATATATAATATACAATAAAAAGGGCCATGTCGCTTTAATATTATTCCCACCTTAACGTATTTATCTACTTTATATATATAAATATACACGTATATATGTACACATGACTGACTAATAAATTTGCAACAGATTACTATTATTATTATTCCCTGTCGTTTAAACAAGCCAAACACAACGTTATCTCTTCACTACTAACTAACACGACGACGACAACGACGACAACTTTGAGGGTGATGACAATAATGTTACAAATAAAAGTAAAAACATATATGCACTAATCCAATCCTGTCGTTAATATCACACGTAAATATACATCAGCAACCATGATTATGATGATGATTACACAAGTAGCTCCACCGAAAAACCTATCCATAAGTTGCCATCCCACTTGACTTGATCCTTCACGCTTTTCACCTCTCCTCTCCTACACACACACACTCTCTCTCTCTTGTCATCTCTACTTGTCTAGTTTCATCTATTAACATCAGGTACTATGTCATCAAAATATCTATTTAGAAATGTATTTGAGTGTCTCACGGATTTTATGTCCCATTCACAGCAATATAATATTTTGCCTAGAATGACTGACATCGACAAGAAACTCTATAATCATATGAATCTGTCTACTACATATTTTTATGTAAATACAAAATACGACAAAGAAATCGATCGCTATCTTACCGCCAGTATAAAATCTATACAAGAGTCAACTTACTACTTGTAAATTAGTTGTAAAATATGGAGGGTAATTTTATGGCAGAAATATAATATACTACGTTAATAATAAAGTTCAAACAATGTTATAGTCACATCAGTTATTTGCCTAATGTATGTATACGTACACTTTCCATTTCTTAGTAAATGAATATACTGTATACATGCAAAAAATTTTTAAATACCCAGTCACTATAATCTGTCTCAAACATGAAACGTTCGACACAAACTTTTTCAGTTTGACAAAAAAAAAAGTAGTGCTGTAAAAGATAGTAGGTTCTCCATTCTCCATTTATACCATGGTTATGAATTAAACAGTGTTTGAATCAAAAGCCTAAATCAAAATCACAAACTTCCGTGTTTTTCCCGAGAAAATATTTACAATAGCTTACAAAGCCTTTTACTGATACTGGTTATGGATATGAATGATGAATCACTAATGAGAATACTTCCAATTCTAGAATAACAAACAAACACACACACATATATATTTGCATGGACGATTAGACAGTCTGCATTTACTAGGTACATAAAAAAATATTTCTGTAAACAATATTCCTGTCCGATAAAACACAGAAACTGGAACAGTGTACTTCTAAGTTGAAAACAAAGCATCTACTATTCTCTCTTGCGTCCTTTCATAATATTTTATTATTCAGACTCGTATCCATTTAAAATCAGTGAGAAATACTTCTTATTATTCAACTGACTATTTTTGGAATATTTTCTAGGCACTAAACACTATTCAGTTAGTAAATACCCATTATTCATTACATGCGCAAAAAATATTTTATCATTAAATATCAGCACAATTGTTTTAAACGTGCCACATACATAATACATCACACTTTTACACTTTCCTTTTGTACGAATTCTTTTTCTTCTTGTTAAAAGTTTTCAATAATATTACATTATTATATGTATACTTTTGGCTTTGAGTCTACATAAAAGTTTTTATACATGTGGCGGTTTTTAAAAAATTCACAGACGTACCCCTTTAACATGAAATGTAAAACAGTAGTGTATTTATGTAGTCATAAAAAACTTCAAAGTTTAAAAAACAAACACACCAGTTTTACAGTATGTACTATGTACAGTGACATATTATGACAGGAATACAGTCATGAGCTTAATGTGTGTGAATGCTGCTGCTGCTGTTTACTATAATATACTATGTAGCTTACGATTTCATATCTATGTATACATTAAACAAATGAACATGCATGTCAAAGTAATACATAAAACATAAAGAAAGACATGAGCTTCATACACAAAGAAGGTAATAACTTGACAATAAAATTTTGACGTCTAAACTTAAAATTTATATCCTCCAGTACGTATATGTACATATGTTATGTCAATAACAATAATATAATAATATATAAAATAAATATTATTATTATTGTTGTCATTATTATAAAATAAATACAATAATATAAATAACAAGAACGGGTAAAACTATAATGTAACCTTACTGCATACTTCCTCAATAAAATACATCACCATAATCTTATGAGAATATATTATAAGAATCTTATTATGAGACAGTCATTTTAACCTGACATACTAGAAATATAGCTATTACTGTACAAGATACAGATATACATATACATAGATTAGTATACTTCTTTTCTTCATTTACAATCAGATTTTCTTACTAGAGATAGAAAATCAAAAGACAAAGACAGTGCTAATTAAATAAAAGAAAAGAAAAGAAAAAGGAAGCAAACTGATAGGAACTCTGTACCAAACCTAATATACATACATAATTATTATGTTCTATTTCTTTTCATTGCTTCTACACAGAGTATTATACAGTGTACAAACTCTAACGCCTCAAACAATAGCCCTATTAAACAGTAATATGTAATACAGTACTAATATAATGTAAAATGAAATGTAGAGCTAGCATGTTCCTCCTTCCATTTCCAATGCATTAAATATTAAATGTATTGTATACTGCATATTGTATTCCGCATGTCCTTACCCTACATGATATTATAAATTACACTACATTGAGTATTGAGTGTTGAAGTATTAACAAATCAACTGATAGTAACATTACAGAATATTTTTTTTAAAGAACAAAAGAGCACATCAAGACTTGAACAATACAGTATAAAAAAAAATAGTTCACGTCCTTAATGAAAGTCTAGAGTCTTTTCTTCACATCTAATGAAAACGAACAATTGGGGACTTTATTACAAATCTATCTGTAAAATCAATCTCAACTCATATTATGTACATGTAACCAATCAAACTGCTGTCTAAATATGTAACATTTGTATCAAAGAATATAATATAATCATGATAATTGTCAAAAGGACATTCAAGTATATAATAGAGCATTACATATTATAATGTAATTTTATATTAATTTAACAACAAAAAAAGGAGTATAAGAATACTACATTGCTATAATATCAACAAAATGTATAGTGACTGAGAGGGAGACAAGTAGAATTCAACCACTACACACCATCAACAACTCTAACTTAATCGTCTATTTAATTTCCCTTTGCTCACGCTTACCATTCGACAAAACCAAGTCAAGTTGCAAACACATAAAGACAATCATAATGTAATGTTATGCCTTATCTGATGTAATAAACGTACTTGTTTTACATATACATATATAAATACAATAACTGGTAAACTTCAAATGTTGCCTCAAAGGAATATTTTGACAAGGCCTTCTTAAATAAGAAAATACAACATAGTATACTTATGAAGTAAAATATGATTACCTAAAAAACTTCATTGTAATTTTTCTTCATGCACCTCTAACTCATTCCATTGGGAGAGGCTATCTGTGAACTGGAGAGAAGGCTGATGTATTCAGGAAAATTTGAACATGTTCCATGATCATTTCCATAGTTAAAATTGTTTTAATGTTGGATATTTGAAGTACATACTCATTTTTTATCTTTTGTCGACTTGAGTTGAGCTCACTTATTATACTATCAAAACAGAGTATAATGTAATCAGTATTTCGGCTAAACATAAATTTAGAATTTTATTACTCACTGTTCACTGTATATTATGGAATATGGAGTCTGGACAAGATGTAAAAGTATACATAAGAAATAAGAATAGATTACAAATAGATCGAAAAACAACAGAGACTCAAAAAAAGTAAAAAATCGGTCGCTTTTGTTTCAGTATCATTCGGGATTTTTCAATCAATTAAACACTGGCTACAGTGAAATATTTTCCATAACGACACAGGAAAGTATCCACATGTTGACAGAAAGTCCGACTCAAAAGAATTGTGAGATTTTCAATATTATACACATCCAGTATAGGGTTTTAGAAGCTTGAACCTTAAATATCATCTTGTATAATACAATAGATATTATTCAGTATCCACCATTTAGCTTGTTTAAACCTACATACGTGGATGTTTTGGTTACAATAGATACTTCCCTGTTTATGTACATACTAAATGACATTGAAAAGTTATTGTTCAAACTAATCGTAGGACGGTAGACAGGCAATAATAATTCTTTATAGTATAAATTTTTTTTAAACACTTGTATAAAATAACTTTTATTTGAAAAGATTATATTCTGTACATGGAAATTAAAAACAGCCATCTCTACAATATATTATCATCATAATAATTGCAATTTGTTAACGCAAAATCAATGACTTCCCTATATCCCCATATTATACATAAAACCAGGGACCATAAAAATACCACAAAAGAAGCGACACATTATGTATGTGTAAAGGAAGCGACTTGACGACACGATGGACGGGTGCTCAAAAGTTCTTTTATTTTATTTTTCCTTGAATGAAAAGAAAATGCATCTGGCATTTGATTTGGCACATACACAAACACAAACTAAAAAATGGCTAATAAGGCCCACAAGATGAAGTTGAGACTTGAGACGACTTCTTGTTGTTGTCATCACAGACATTATTGTCGTTAGTCATGGAGTTGAGCGTAAGCCCAACATCTACAAGCATACATCAAGTACTTAGAATCAAGAAGAAACTGTAAGTCTTCAATTTTTTATGGCATTATTATTATTATGATTATGGTGACAAAGAATCTCTGTGTATGAAAGAGGGTGTTGTCTCTGCCTGTCTTTCAGTATAATAATGACAAAGTCACGTATTTGACGGGTTTGTCCTCGGTTTTACCCATTCTGTCTACCGTCTACTGAATATGTATACAAGGAAGGATTATAGCAGTAAAACAGCGGAAATGGGTGGCTATGTATAAATACAATCTCTCATTATCTCTAGATATGGAAATGATCCACACCAAAAGAGAGAAGTAAACAGAGAAAATTGTTCATATTTCTCTCATCTTATGAGTTCATACCCAGTGAGTTATTCGTTGACTTTTATCGTTCAACTGAAACACACATACACACAAACAGTCAAGGAGCGGAACAAACCATCCTTTTTTTTTTATCATAAAAGGTACTTTTTTGCACATCTAGATGATTTTTAAGTTTGAACACTTGAAAATTCCTCATTTCGTACATATAATATACATACATACATGTCATAATGCATTTCATGTATCGTATTCCATCAACCTGACCTTTATATTTTTGTTTGTTAGCTCAATTATACGCTCTTCTGTTTTTGTCTTCAAGACAACGTCTACTTTTGTTGTGCACGTATACATACATCATAATATTACAGTGTACTTTGTAAATAGGAATTCATAATAATAATAATAATAATAATAACTACATAAATGTACACAATTCATCAAATCAGATAAGATTTTTGTTAGGATAACAAAATGCCTGAAACAATACCAGAAAAGAATATACTATAATATACTATAATATACTTCCTCAGACATTTCATACGTAATAATTGCAGCCAGATGATTTCATTTTTCATTTATACACAATAATGGTAGATATTAAAGTCTTAAGTCTTAATGTACATTTTCCACAATAGAACATCAGAAACGGTTCTTCTTTACCGTAATAACAACACATTCAAATTTTCTTTCCCCATTACAAAGAAAAACACTTTTAACCGTGATTATGCTACATCAAAATGAAATTCAATAGATTTTAAAACTCTTGCACTCTATAAATTTTTGTTTAAATAGAAATAATTTGAAAATTTTAATTGTACAGTAAATAGCTTAAGCAAAAACATTATACTCATATTTGACAATCGGAGACGCAGATGTGGATTTTTTATTTTTATTTTACCATTGAAAAGTATAATATCTACACCGTTTCCAGCTGTTTCAACTAACACTGAGAAAAAAAAATGTCAAAAGAGTTTCCTTAACAGTAATTTTGCACCTGCAAACTGAAAGTTACTAAAAGCTTTAGTGCCTGGATTTATATTTTAGTATTATTCCATCTCTCTCGCATGAAAAGAAGAGTTACATAGTCAACGAATTGTGAAAAAAAATCTAACAGCTGCTAAAAACCAAAGGCGTGAGTAAAGTTCAATAAGCCATCTGACTTGGCGTGGCTCATTGTGAATTGTGAGTATAGGCTGATACATTGTGTGTGAATTGAATGATATTATACATGTGTTAGGTAATCTTTAAGTAATCATCATTTGCATCACTAGTTTACATTACACTTTAATGTCTAATGCTTTCCATCATCATTATCATCCTCAAAATCCCTACATTTGTACAAATGTGTGTACACTGTGTACAGAATCATCGAGCCATAGTGTGAAAATGTTTCATGCATTCCGTTTACCTATTTTAGATACAATAAGTAGAAGGTTGAAGGTTATAAAAGGGAAGGTCGAGAGCGGAGCGGACGACCTTTTGTTTAAAAATTTGTTTCCTATTCATACAACGTTTATTTTTTTTAAAAATTATAGAGTTATACTCCTCACGTATCACTAGAAGCTCTTTTACAATTTATTTGCACTAAACAAGTTGGATGATAAATGATATTAAAAATTTGCAGATTACAGATTATACTAATTGTAAATTCTATTAAAGGTAGCTGAATGAATAATCACTTCCTACCAACATTTCCAGTTACCATTATATAACATTATACTTATACAATACACAATGAACTTTGATAATAATTTGTATAAAAATGTAATAATGAAATGATTACATGTGATTTGTACTGTCTAGTCATGTATCCCACATTTAAGTAATCCTTCAAATATTTGTAGCATAATAATAGTGTCACATTAACAACAAAAAATTTGTATACTATGCTCCGCACAATAATAATAAAGAATATGAGCTCATTTACATTTTACACATATCTTTATCGAGCAGAAACAAAAGTCTTAAATAGGAGTCAAACTCATTTCCTTGGTACATATATATGCTGTACCAATACAAATTCACCTCATAAACACGATTTGTATTGCATAGAAACACATGAAAACTCCTTCACTAATCTACTGATATTTGATGAATCCATCCCATTATACATCATACCATATCATATCATGTCATATAGCATGCACAGTGCACAGAGTATAGTACAACTTTTTTTGTCTTCAATACGACTTGAAGTAGGATTAACACTTAACCAAATACGATATTATGACTTGTACTATTTAGACTTTTTAGGCTCGCAGGTGGTAAACTTTTCAGACACTTGTTTTGGATACACATCGAGCATCCGTGTCTGTCTGCGCGATTGCTGTATGTATACATACATGCACACATGACATGCTTACTCAAAACATGCTCATTCTCAGAGACAAAATATATATCATGTTGTACTTGATATGAAGTATAGACATAAAAGGGTAATAAGTACAGAAACTATAATATATAGCATCATTATCGACAAATGTGATGTGTAACGTTTTCCATTTTCTTCTTACTGAGACAATAATAATAATTATTACATTTCCGTAGGAAATTTTAATTGAAGTCTCTCTCTATTTGAAACAAATGCTAGTTACTGTTTGTGAAATCACTTTTAAATGTTTAGGTCTTCTTCTGTTTGTCATTTGTCATGCTTTACATAAATTAGTTACAGTCGAGTCACAAAAATAGAAGCAAACGTAACCACCATTAAAATTAAAGGAAAAGTAACCTATGGTTAATGTTATTATTAACTTATTACCAGTACTAACCATTATCAATTATCATCGTTACAAAAGTCAGTCTAAATTCTGTAAAAGACCATGTTTAATGTATACAGTATACGGATATATGTCATTACTTGAGTCACTGTGTGTATGTGGGGAAGAAAAACTTCATTAATACTCAATTAATACTCACTCATTCACTCACAAGTCAGTGCCTATGAATTTTTAGGACAATTTCTTGGAGGAACCATAATTCTAATGCCTAAAATGAATACATTCATAATGGAAACAGTCAGTATGTGGAGTATGAAGTTGATTTGATAAAAATGATGTTGGTGTATGAAAAGAAACAAACGGTTAAAATGCGTAATAATGACAATAATTCTAATCTTGAACCAAGTACTTACAACAACATAGACAGACATTATGCTACACTTACTTGCTAGTAATGGAGGACGGAGGGGATTTCATTACAAAATATACAACAATAATAAAAAACTACATGAAAAAAGATTGTAATAGAGTATGCTCAAGAACACAAAGAATTGTGTTACGAGTTTACAACAAAATAGTGCCAAAAAGTTATAAAGTTGGAAAAATTATTATTCGATGCCTAATTCCAAAACACATTTTATATGCATGTGTACAACACGTACGTGTATTATATGATATTCTACATATTTATATGCAACTTCTGTCCGGATGCAGTAATGAGGTTACTATATACATATTGTTATTATTAAAGGTAACATAAAGAAACTCAAGCAACAACCTTGCCTTTCGCGAATTGTATACAAACAATGAACAGCAGCACACTGTCTGCCTGTAAAGTGTACACTTTACATTTTACATATACTCAACAATTACAATGTACAAACTACAAATACAAAATGTAAAATCTAGTATACATTGTATAAAAATTTGCTAAGTTATGATTCATACACAAAATACAAAACTGTACATTTTACATGTAGTATATATTATGCACATCTGTATAAAGTGCTGTAAAATAACCTATAAAACCACTCAAGCCTTGCCTTGTATATATGTCCATCAGACACTCTTTTTTACATATCCTACATAGTTGTAAAACTACTAAGACAGGATTTGCATGTGTACTAATTAAATCACTCAACTCAGCAACAAGTACAACTTTGTGCAAGTGATGCAGTAATCGGCAATAAAAACTGGAAAAGTGAGCGATAAAAACAGTGGTTAAACTCAACTTTTTGATTCCAGTAAATCTATGTACAGTCTGTAGTCTTTACACATGCATACATATATGACATACACAAGTATAATATTACTTTTCAAAAGGATAAAAATTCGATAAAACATCCGAATCATACTTTTAATAAAACCTTTATTCTTAATTATTATCATATTTTATATTTTAAAAACTATTTTAATGAGTCAGGTGTGGTGAAAAATAGAAAATGCTGGAGGAAAACCACAACACGAGGAAAGCAGCACTTGAGCAAAGAGACTTCACTGTGAAGAACATCGTGACATGTGATGGATATGACGTCAATGAACATTTTTCATTCATGCAAAACGCATATTTACCAGTTACCACTTCCCCTGAAACACTTGAGCTAATAAGTAATAATGCAAATCAGTAAAGAAATTTTTTATATTGATACTAGTATGAGCAAGTACTATCCAAACTCTTAACTATTTTAATCCAGTACTCACTATGTTCTATGTTTAATGCGACACAAAATACGAACCCTACGTCAAAGAATCCAGTGGAGCACAAAATATTTATTGACAAGTCCAAAAACTAAATTTGAAACAAAATTGACTGAAAATATGTATGAAATCTAATCGAATTTGTTATAATCCCCACCTGCACAAACAAAATACGATGATATTCTCTGTAGACATATATGCATATACCGTACATATACCACACCATATCAACTATCATTAATCAAACAGTGTTAAATTTATGCTTTCTATACATATTGAAGATTAAAGTGCAAACTTGTGAAACATATAATATGTTATATACTCTATATTATACTCGTTTCGAGATGATGAACTTCAACGAATGAAAAATGTTGCGAAATTGAAGGTAATAGTATGGCAATAATCTACAATTATTTATTCAAGGAATTTACCAAGCTCTCGTATAGTAATAATTATGCTCATCATTACTCTCTGCTTTGGAAAAGAAGACTATTGTTTTGCCACATGTATATATACTCTATACTGTCATATCATATTATACATGTATGTTCAAATGTATCCAATAGTTTGTCTGGAAACTTTCACTCAAATTATGATGATTTTGAGGAATATTATGTAGTGTACACTTAAATTTCTACTCCATTGAGCATTCACACATGTAACAAACCATTCATCAAGAGTTAATTTATGTTTTTGTCATTACAAAAATTATCTTTGTACAGAAAGGAATAAACAGCATTTATACGTTAGAAAGAATAGAGTATTCCAATATTCCATCATCGAATGTGTAAAATGTAAACTAAGAACTGAGATGTATCAAATCCAATTTTATTTTTTGTAACTCGAAAAGATTTGAAATTGTATACATTATACAAAATGACTAAATCATCATTATTCACTTTGTGTGCATGAGCTTCACAAATCAATATTCCTTCATATGTGCATACGAATTCTGGATGTGTCTGTACTAATAAAAATATATATTATGCTAACACACCGTTTTGGAGAAAGAAAAAACATGGAATTTTACGACTGTTTTGTCTAAGACAATCTCAGTCAGTGGACGTCATTACATTATACAAAACTCATCAAATCAATCCACAACCTAAGCAAATGATGTGGTAGCGTAATGATGTTCATGGTACATGGTAAAATGATAATATACTTCAAAAGAAATCCAACGGAAAAGTTGTGCATACAATTAAATTTTGTTTATAAAAACAAAAACTTTGGTACGGAAAACTTTTTTCCAATGAAACGTTTCGCTTCTTTTCAAAGTTTTATTGACACTGGTGTCATGTGTCAGTGAACGTGGAATCGTTTTCATTTCCGGTGACTTCCACAAAAGGATGTACATATTGTGAAGACTGCAAATACAGAGAAAACTAATACTAACATGAGAAATTGCATCCAAACTGGACATGAAAACTCAATATAATATGAATGGTCACAAGCATTTTAGCAATTTCACCATGAGGTTATTTCGTGCACCTCATACCCATTTCATTATTCATAATGCATGATCCATCATGATAACTATCATTTTTTACAAATTATGACCAAAAATTATAGTTTGAATAGAAATAGGATGCATTTAGAGTATTATTATTACTCTATATGTAATATTTAAGGCAGCCTTTTTCCCTACAATCCGAAGGTTATCATGATCCATGTGCTCACTCCCTTCCGTTGGCAAATTTTATTGATTTATTAATACATTAGACATAAAGTAAAGAATTGCAGACCTTTTTACCTTTTACCAACAGAATACAAGACATCCTCCTAAAACTACCTATAGTTTTCTTATCTCTCTCTCTCTCTCTCTCTCTCTCTCTCTCTCTCTCTCTCTCTCTCCCTCTTTCTATTAGTCAGTATAAGATTACAATAGTGTATGAATGTGTGAGAAGACTACCTTCACAAAATCGTCATTATTATTATTAGATCCTTCTATATTCTACAAATATATATATACACAGTTACATGCACTTGCAAGTAGTAGTAGTATATTTGACATACATTCTTCCTTTTGCCAATTCACAAATATATAAGTAGCAAAGTAGCTACATTCAGCATTCATTCAGGGCTCACAATACACAATACACACACAAAACGATTTTACCATAAATATTAATGAACCTCACGAACAATAAAAAGTAAAACGCTTTTGTTAAAAAGTGTTACTTATCCACGTAGACATACAAAGAAAAATGTCCTAAAGCAAACTTCAATTAATAAAACCATCTTTAAAATAAATAATATCATCATCATCATCATATTTTATATTTTATACTCAATCTATAAATAGTGAGGAGGTAAGAGATCTCATAGAGTTCATTATGATACACAATCCACAATAACGTGACTTTACAAACTTTAAAGGATAATTAAATCTTGAATTTTTTCAAAGGTCTCATAACAAGCTGGCCAATAGCTAGTTAGATATTGTTTACACTTCATTTTAATGGCAAGTCATAGGATCCGGGGCTACAGAAGGAAAAAAAACTTTAATATCGTCTATAAAGTCTATACTAAAGTCTAATCCACGTCGTACATTATATATATTATATACTCCCCTTCATTTCAAATAAGATAGATCAAAGTATATTGTACATTTTGGCATTTTGGCACATCCCATTTTTCACCTCTATTTTTTCTGCACAACAGCATAAAATTACGCTCTTCTTCATGTTCATACTACATGTCTTAGAAACGGAGCAGAAGTTTTCTTCTTTTCCCAACTCAAAACTTTGCTCCTTTTTTCGCATTTTTTTTTTTAGTTTACCAAGAAAAAACGTCCACCTGCTAGTTCATTTCCTGTCTCTGTCTACTGTACTGCCTACTTTGATCAATGTTCGTTATGTTCGTAATGTTGTGTCTTTAGTGGGTAAAATTGATGACAGCATGAACTTGGTATAGCAGGTATAATCTGTCTGAACCGCATTTTTAGTTTTATATGTGTCCGACCAATTTTCAAGTTAGATGCATGATTATGTAACCCACATTTGCAATTAAGCTATAGGGATATAAAATATTATGCACATATATGTATATATATTGGTTATGTGTAATCTCAAATCAAACAACTAATTCTTCATCTAGCGTGCAGAAAAACACCTTTGGTCTATTGGCAAAAATATAATGCACGTGCAGATACAACTACAGGTATGATATCTAGCAGTGGTCGTCGTCGCAGTGGTATTAGAACCTAACCCTAACTGTTTTGTAATCAAAGGGTAGTTAAAACGAATATATACAAACGAGTTTTTAGTGTGGAATGCCCATTGATACGTAGACATAATACGTATACATATGTATGCACATTTGTGAATAATAAAACGATAAAAAAAAACACAACAGACAAATTGGAAAATACAAAAAGAAGTCTTAAAATCCCACAAGCATGTGTAGTTTGTGTATATTCATAGATAGATCTGTATAATATAGGTATTAACTAGTATAAAAGTGGGATAGAAATATTAAATAAATTGGATAATGATGCTTACCATGGCCAAAGAGAAAAAATAATCCGTCTAGCAATACAACGACAATTATATACGATGTAAGATAGACCTTTAAGCACAACAAATGAATGATTTGATGCACTTGTTGAGCCATTAGCACCCAAATGAGTGTGACTATCAGTACGATGACCAACTGAAGATGATGTACAATACGGATTTAGATTCTCCGTAAAAACTGTATGTTTGCACTTTGCACTAGAAGCAAAACAGGTCATTTTGGAATTCATCTTGACACTTTTTTTTTTCTTCTTCAATTCGTTCAACTTTTACGGTTTTAACACTTTTATGAGAATAATTTTATTATTCTATGTATTTCTTGTATATTTTCTTGTTTGTAATCCTCCCGACAAAAACACAATTTTGTTCGATCCGCACACATTGACGTATTTACGAAAATTTTAACGTTTCAATCGTATGTATGCACACAGGCACAACCTTTTCGAAACACAACCAAACTTATAGAAAATATATAACTAGTAACAAGTAACAATCAACAACAAATAAGGCTATTGCTACTACTACTAGTAGTAGTAGTATTAGTAGTAGTAATAGTAGTAGTGGAGTGTGTGTCGAAAGCCATATTGTTCAAAACGTATACACTTTGTGTAGGTTATTCCACATTGAATGTCTATGAGAAACTGACGGTGGTCGTTATTGCTCTTCAAACTACGAACATTACGAACACTTTTCTTTGTGAGTCTCGTGGGGGTTCAGCATTCAGCACCTCCTATATAGCCTACATGTATAAGATGAACATGCATACACATTTGAGGCTGTTCTGTATGGCAAGTGTATGGCTGTATACTGCGTACATAATACACATGCACACTGCATATCATAATATACACACTCAATCTTCATCATCTCATGGTCCCTATAGTAATAATAATATTAATAATAGTGGTAGTAGCAGTATAGTACCACACAACTCCCATCACTTGTCCTTGTATGTTTGTGCATAATAATAAGTGTGTGTATCTGTGCAATAACATCATATAATATGTTTCATGTCGGTGCTTTACTTTTTACCTGACTATCCTATATCTCTAAAGTTCTAATTATTATTAATAATACTTCACTAGCCCAACATTTAATAGATATCTTTGTAAGTATTTAAGATTCAAAAAATTATGCTTGGACACTGAACCATTTATTAGTTGAAAACCCTTATACATATTATAATTTCCCGTGTACATATTATAACCTAAAATATCAATAGATCTACATCTATGTATCTACATGAATACATGCATGTATATAAATATTATGCAGTTCCGTGATTTTAAGCCAAGTGCTAAATTTTTCACACCAAACGTTTCACATCAAAACTTATACGTCTATACATATGTATTGGTGAAAAGACATGCCAATGCATTTACTTTGAGCTACTTAACAGTTTATGACAAGTTAAAACCAGGTACGTTCAGCATAAATTTAGTATCGTAATGAAGCCGGAGCTGCTGTTTGCTGTTTCATGTTGTTTGTGTTGAGGATCAACAGTTTATGCAAAACTTCATTAAATGCCAAATTCACTGTGATGTTTTCCATGTCAAGAAATTGCAAATATAATATATTTTCCCTTTTAACAAAACTAATGAATCGTGCATGTGAGCATAACTACGCACTACATTTATACGTTGCGGATGTGCTATTCATGATTCATGATGTGAAGTATGAATAGATTCATTTACACCAAAAAAAAAATCCCAATGGTACAAAGAAAAGTGCAAAATAACGTCCAATTCAAATATGAATTTGGTCATACCATATCATACATAAATATATACATTTATATATATTTGCGTTTTAGTAATTAATTGTTTGAAAGATTTTCCAAACATTTAAATATATATGTCTAGTCATATGCATGAAAACTGTCTAAAGGTTTAAATACATATGACAAATAGGGAAAAACTCGCCATTTTTTTTTCATAAAATATAAAAGGTTAACCCCATGTTTTGAACTAAATAAAAAAGGTTATTGTACCATTTATTTCATGTTAGTTTTTCCTTGCCTTTTGTGTTGTATGTCTTGGACTTTTTCAAAAGCATTGAAAAATAAAGAAACATTTTTTTTTTTCATCTTTACTGTTGATTTGTTTATATTAGTAACTAGCACATGCGGAAATAACATGAATTTTCAAACAGTATACAACAACTCTTTCAATAGCATAGAGTAAAAGTATATACAAAGAGAGAATCACTGATAAAATCCAGATGATGTACATGATGAACGTGCAATATCAACGATTAAGTTTATGTACAATCTAGATATTATACATGATAAATTCCTATTGTACAACAGTAGTACACCCCACCTTATCATCATATTTATTTGTATTTTCCTAAATTACAGCTAGTTTTTAATCATGTACTGATTCAAAAGATGCATACTTTTCGACATTATAATGCAAAACCACATCACAAATCGCTCCAATAATTTTCTTCGTGTTTTCATGTTTGTGTTCTGCATAAGTATGGAGTATGTGCACCGCCTGTCACCTTTGTTTGTGTTCGCTCTTAAGCATCTCTGAATGATCTGTACGTTTTTAAGTAGATTAGTATTTAATATGTGTACTACAAAGTGTACGCTCCTATTCACAACCAATAAATTCTACTCTTTGCATAAAATCTCATACAAAACACTCAGCCACCAAAACCCAAAAGATGACACAAACAACGGGAATTTAAGTTATAGCGGCATTTGTGACAGTTTGTGTGAAAGGCTTCAAGAAGAAGATTACCACAAAACTTGTTCCAGTGCGTACTCATCATAGGTGGTTGATACGATGAAACGTTTCACAATCAGTACTACTACTACAAGTACTGTAGCCTTCTTGTTTTTAAAAGATCTGCTAAATCAAACTAAACTTTTTTTTTTGAATACAAAGTACAGATTTCATACAATCCAAAGTATAAACTGTATTATATTCATTTAAAGTATACAGTAAACATCATCACATTTACATCTCTTCAATATACTTCAAACTTTAAAGTATTTGAACTAGGACAAGAATACATACATTTTTTTTTCTGTAATTGCGATAATCAAGAAAATGTCAATTTAGTTTATTTCATCAAATAATCAACTTGTGATTTTTTTTGCACACATGTATATGAGATCAATAACGTTTCCGATTTCTTATGTATACATCATATACATGTTAAAAAATATCACGTAATCTCTCAGAAACAAAATCGTGCATTCACTCAAGGTACATGGGTAATTGACTATGTTTTCTTGTCAATCATGTTCTTGTTACTTGTTCACAGCTAAATGTGAAGCAAAATCTTTGTAAACTCATTTACTGTACTCAATATATACCTATAGTCAAGTGAAAACCATAACAATAACAACCCATTTCCTTAGTGCTTATTCCTCTACAATGAATACATTATATGACCTGGTAGAAAAGTTATTTACATGTCAATTCCCGCACATTTTTATTACTCTGATTTTTTTTTTGTACTTTTGAATTTTGAACCAGCAAATAATTTGGAATTTTGATTAAAATTAAAAAAAGAGAGACGACATTAGAATGCATGAAATATTCGATTTTGTATAAATCAACTAAAATACTCTTCATCTGCTCAACGCGACATGAATATTGTATAACTTGGGATCGTACATATAATATAAACGGAAATGAATCAATGTATAATATTCACTTGAGCGACTCAGGTGGAGTACCAAATGTAAATTTATTCATAAGGTTTTACTTGACAGTGTACTTTTACTATTACTATAGTAATACTAGTAATTTAATACTACTGAAGAGAAAACTATTGTCTTGTATGTACAGTACACACACATTATCCAATTTATGACTGTAGTGTAGGTTTATATACGTTTACGTTTTAAAGTCATTGTTGTTGTGACTGCTGCCTGAGAAAAATGATGATGAGGGGAGCGTAGACAGAGCGTAGGTGTCGAGGAACTTTGAGAGTTAAGAGTCATCATCATCATCATCGTTCGTTCGTGGTCTGCTTTTCTTTTTTATACTTTTTATATTCCGGGGCCGCAGCAGAGCAGAGGTCACGTTGCACTCAAGTGTTGTTGTTGCCAGAGCTATCGTATCGTTGACAATATGATATTACGCATGCATGCTACATTAAATTGAACTCTCTATTATATACCTACATCTCGGTTCTACTTTGTTATTCGATTTCCACATCCGTTCTCGTACTCTTCTCTACTTTGACTTCTTCTTCTTTCTACCTATTTTTCTGCTCTTTGTATACAAATGAGTAGTGTAATTGTGTATGTAATATATTACGTATAATATGTATACATAGTCAAAGGTTGAATGTTGATGATGATGGTGGTGCATCTTCTGATGTATTCATGTAAATGGCAAGTAAAGTGAAGAATATATTTAATGTACCTATACACTACACTGTATTATGGTTGATTGTTCCTTTCTAGTTTGTAATCGTGCTATCCTCTTCTTTTGTCATGAGAACATTCATATTGACTCACTGATCCCATTCTCTTTCTCTCTCTTTAATTGTAGTGTGGGTTTCACTCATATTTTCCACATGTTCAGAGAATAAGAAAAAAAAAACTTATTATACTCCCTGACGAAAGTCCTTCTTCTTCTTAAGAGTTTTGTCCATTTCATACTCTGTTTTCTACATTGTTGCAGGTTAAATTCTTTCTACACTGTATACATAATTATTTGAACTGTATGTTTATACAAAGGACCTTTGCCATTTAACATTCACTTTTATATAATATTATGTGGACATGGAGGGAAATTTTCTTGTCCAAAATGATATAAAAGTCTCTTGATTAAGAAAACATTTGGAGGATTTGAATTTCTCAATTGAAATTAATCTTATTCAATATACTTTATTCTTTATTTGTAAAAAGTATAATGATTAGCTTAAACTAACATTGCCTCTTATTTCTTTTAGCAATCTTTTATTGCATCAAAAGCTTAAAAGAAGTCTTGCTAAAGGTTTAAACTTAGACGTTTTGACTAAAATCTAGTGTTGTAACAAAATATATTACTACTTTATCTATATAATATTATACATACTAAAAATGCCTAATTAGATGTACTGTTATTTTTTAAAAAAAACTCAATTAATAACAATTTCTGGGGGTTTTTTTATTTTCAAGAATTTTTTTTGCAGTCCTACATAATTCCTTGTTTTTGATACGAACCAGTGTAAAGTGTTATACAAAATCAAGTAGGGTAAAATGTACAACAAATTCCCATACAACATCATACAAAGAAGGAAACAAATCATACTACAATTAAATAATGAATGATTTAATCTTCAAACAAGAGAGAGAAAGGTAATACATGTAGGAGCAAAAAACCACACCGCCTTCATCATATGCATAAACTCGATCAGAATTTCCCATTTGCGCACTAGGCACAAGGCATGTATGTAAAAAAGTATAATACATAAAGGGAACCCCTAGCGTGTCCAATACCAAGTTTTACAAGTTGTATTTCTTGTACATAACATAGATTTCACGTGAATCCTACAGCATCGTTGTCGTACACACAGTTTCACAAGGATATGTTCTAGGATGGAAACAGCAAGTCAATAATATATGTTACGTCCAAAAGTAGGTCTAGCTGTGTTAAGAGTCGCGTATAAAATATGTTGAAACATACATACATAATAATATATAATGCATGTAGACAGAATACAGAGAAACAGGGAGAGAGATACGACAAGGCAAATTATGTATACATACATAACCCATACATGGTACATGGTCTTAACATTCAAAATAAAATATATAACTCTTACATGATAACACGTACTATTTCTCTTCAATTTTGTGGACAAAAAGGCACCAATGTACTGCCGGGTAGTTAACAGATTGCAACTAATACTACTACACCACCGACAGTTTTTTGTGTGCTCATAAACACAAATTCTTATCATTATCATTATTACAATTTTGAGTCCATAGTCCATAGATATTTCTTCTTGAACTGAAAGAGTAGACCGTCTTTGCCTCTTTCTATTCTTTAGTAAATTGTTGCGGAATATCGGCGCCCATTCTACTCTATATTTACGTAGAAACCCTTATTCTTATTCCTTACTTGGACCATTCATTCAATTCAACATTGTTCTTTTAACATTACTATTTGGCCATTTATGCGCGGTAAATGAGAAGAAATGAGTTTCCAGGACTTTTAGTGTCTGCCTACGTCGAATACGAATGGTTAATAGTATATACGCAAAGTCATAAGTGTGTAATATATTATATGATATGTTACATGGTGTATCGTCCTACCACTTCACATCAATATTTTTGCGTTTTACATCTACACACCACTACTCTCAAGTATAGATGTGGACTACATGTGTACAATGTGTACTAGTTTCACACAGACACACACACTACACATTTTCAAATTGTATACCGCACTGCGTGTACGATGGAGTAGAACAACAACAAGTCGGGAACATTATTCAACACTTGAAAAAAAAACAGAAAGATTAATCACTAATCTATTCACTACGTAGCAGAAACATCAACAATATACATAAAAAAAACAACAAGGACATTTCTGCATGTTCTGTATTCTGTATATGTTGAGCAGGGCAAGAGAACTTTTTTTTTGTAGCAGACAACTTGTTTTCTTTGATTTTAACACCCTTCAACTTCAAAATTTATCAACCAATCAGAATACAGAAAATAGGAGGAGTGGTTGGAAAATGGAAAAACGTAACATGTAGAAAAATACGGATACACCAGAGTCATGCAACCTTTGTTTATGTTCCAGCAATCGTCAAAACATTTATCTACTACTATACAACAAGTACATTCATCCACAGTCTTCATACCTTCAACTTGATTTTTGAAAGGATAAAAACCTTAAGGTAAATTTGTGGAAAAACTATATGATATGATATGCTATTCCTAAGTATATAGTATATAGGAGATTTTCGTTTACTGAGAAAAAATTCACCAAAGTTAATTTGAAAAGACTTTTTTGCCAACTCAGCTTTATTAGTTTTATGACTTTGAATCCTCTACTGAATGCGTGTAAAGTGGATTCAACTACGCATATTGTACATTGTTCATGATTTCACATGATGCGCACATTCATCTAAATCCGTATTTATGTAGATCATACAAAGAACAAAAATTTCTGTGCTCAATGAGAGTAACTGCGTAGTGTTCCCCCAACAAAAAAAAAGAAGAATAAATAAGAAAATCCATGATACGCACTGGAAAACAAAAACAAAGAAACAACTATAAACTCTGAAAATTCCAAAACGCAGCAGCAAAACCAAGTAATAATATCATAACAGGAAGTTGCTGACAGATCAAAATCCATCCAAATATCATATGGATTCCGTTTTTCCCATCCTCTCACATGTCATGTGCAGGATTATGCAACAGGCAATCAAAGTAAAATAAATGTACACACGTGTAATAGAAATATTCATTTATACACAACATATACGGTTTCTACAGATAAAGCAAACTGGTACAGATTATATATGTATACATGTATTATGTACTTGGAGTTTGAAAGAAAGATGAATTTCATAGCACATACAGCATTCAAGTAAATTCACAAAAGTAGGGAATCGTTATCACATCAAGTAACAGTTCATTTGTGTAAGCTGCCAAAACTTTTATGTATAATCTAAAAACCAGTTACATAAGTGCCCAACATGTGAACGAAAGCTTATTTTTTTGTGATCCTATCAAAAAGTGTAACAAAAGGAATTAAAAACTCCCCCGAGAGATTTGTACTTTGTGGTTATATTTCTTTTATGTAAAATCTCAAAGCTCTCTCAGTTACATATAATCATAAAAGTTCTACACATTTCATACTCTGAGCGTTGAAATTTTGAGCATTGACACAAATGCTTTGATGCTAATAAATACAATTCTGTGTTCCATTTTTCAAACGTTCTATAAAATAAAAATCATATTGTATTAAATATTAAACATTCATAATATAGGAATATTTTTCAAACAGAGTCTTTTTCAATGTTAATAAAAACTTCTAAAGTCATTTCATCTAAAGACGAAAATTGTTCACTTTCGCTAGGCTCACGCCATTATTTCAAGTCGTAGAAAATAACCATAGCTTCAAAATAGTTTAATGATAAATCTCTGGAACTAATATGTCAATATGCGTCGCATTTTAAATTTAACATTTCCTTTCTATAGTGTACTAGATTGCATATTTCGACAATGTTTCGCATCGGAGACTATAGTTCTACTTACTACGTAGCTTTTAAATAATTGGACATGTAAAGTCGTGAATGTATATTTTATTAGCTTCATAAGTATTATTCGGAGTTAATTTAGGTGAGTGTCATGTATATATAAGGATCTGGCGACTGGCGAGAAAAACATGAAGTAGAACACTGATGAGATCAAAACAAGTCGGCCTTGCGATCGACGCAACATCATCCGTCATACGAGTTGATGATTTACAATGGGCAGATATAAATCTACTTGCAGTGTACTATATAACATTATAACAGTATACTGCAAAGGATAATTTTGTTGGGATCAAAAAGTGCGTGTGCAAATTTTTTTTTTTTTTTTGTGCAATCCTTTGCTTCCAACCGTTCACAAGCGATCGTCTCTTCTCTTTTCTACGTTTTAAAACAACATTTGATATCATTTTAATGCTGTCAGCTATATGAATTGCAAGTTGCAAGACAAAATATCCTTTACATTTTTAATTAACAATATCTATATAAGAACAAGAGGAGTATTATTTTTCATCATGTAAAATTAACCAAGATGACCATAAAATGAATGTGGTAACATGTAATGTGCATATATGTTCTTTATCCATATCTTAAAAGGACCTATGAATATATATATTGATGAATAAAAAAAAAGAGTAATGATAGAATAGTGCTCTACGACCTCCTACTGCAGAAATTAGAAGTACGAGCATGTAAACACAATATGCTCATATTTTATTGTAAATTTAGATCATATTATATAGTTATTGTTTTCAATTACTGTTTTCATGATATAAACTTTACATGTTACGGGAAGTTGAAAATATAGAATCTAAATTTATCTAAAATTATCTAAAATCTAAAAAAAATGATGTAATATTTTAACTCAATTTCTCAAATTTTGTATCATGTATGTATTATGTGCGGGATACTGTCAAATAGATTTACATCAGCTTTGTACAAAACTATTACTTATGAATAATTATTATTGTTAAAAGGAACTAGAGTAAAGTAATAATTTATTGTATCATGATGTAAATATGTATATAAAGTATAAAATAGTAGTGCTAAAAGATAAAAGACCTCTTATAGTGACCAACTGACTATTTTACTGTAAACAGTTTCGCAAACGTCATGCAACATTAGCTCGCGATTATAATTTACTAGTCCTCTGACCATACTCTGAAACTCTGACACGACATGTACGATTAAACTGAAACAGGAGTTGCTCTCAGCGTCAGCAATTTAATATTTAATCCATATTCAAGTGTTATTGTGTCAGTTCTAGAAAGAAAAAACAAGCCATCCTATACTCTAGTATAAATTCTATTCTATAGATACAGAATGATTTATTTTATTTTTCGTACTTTGTCTGCATGATAATAATAATAATAATAATATTATTCATGACATGACAAACATCGTATATCGTATTCATACGTAATAATAATATGCACATTTTATATTTATTTTATTGCTGTCATGACACATTCTACGTCACTTGTATATAGCCCAAGTCGCAAAATACGAATATGTATTCGTATTTATGTAAAAGTGTGACATATGTAGTAATTCAATCGTAGGGGTTTTTTTTCTCCTTTAAAAAAAATAATGATCAAAGGGTAATGCATCAATCGGAAATCCTAGTAAAATTGATGAATAATGTAACGTATATGGTATATTATGTAAATGACGTGTAGCGTATAAAGTATCAAACTCGAAAAAATATATAATATATTCAAATCGCCTACTACTAAACTGCATCGATCCGTGTCGAAAAACCTCCATCAAGTCTCATATAATTTTACGAGATACGTCTGTCATTATGAATATTCATCATCTTTAAATAGAGGACAACGGAAACGTATATATAAACTAATTGCTCGTACTAGTACACAGCTCACGTCTGAGTTCAATGGAATCAAGAGTCCTCTAGATGTCAGAAAAAACTGGACAAAAAATCCTTGATGTCTACACAACTCTATAGTTGTCATCACCATGAACATTATTTTTATTAGTATACGTTCTATTATCAACTCGACTGTTTTCTACAATAACCAAACAATTTTGTTTTGCTAATTACCTCTTTTTTTTATTGCTTTCTAAATATGTAGTTATGAGTTTGATTTTCACTTCATTTAACATTGAAACGATTTCTATGAACTCAAAAAAAAATAAAATACTAATACATATCTATATAATTTGAAGCCCTAATGTTCTTCACCATTCACCATACATTCACCATATACAAAATACTGGTAACATAAAACATAAAACGAGTATGAATGGTGTGTAGCAATTTCTAAAAACATTAGAGAAATCGTTTTTTCATGACTCTCTGTTGTAATATTTTAAAAATATCCTGTAAAATCGAAAATCGATATCGTACGCGGAGAAACAACCACACATATATACATTTTATATAATAATAATAAGTAGGTTTCATCCTTTTTTGTTTGCTTACAATAGACAAGTTGAAAAACGTGTACGAATTCCCATTTTATATCACATCGATCATATAAATCTAATAAGTACAAAATATAGAAAATGGTGAAGAGAGTAGGTATATTATACTGCCACCAGAAGAATAGACAATTGAGATGCGATCACGACATGACCTAGTATACAACTGCCTCGGTAAATAGAAAACTTTCGACAATCTATGGATTTGGTGCACGCTTGGTAATACATACAATGAAAAACTCTGAATTGATTTTTGTTACTCTACCATCCTTCCCACAGTGTATTAAGTACTAAAGTACAAACATACAATATACAATCTACAAACGTCAAAAGAATCTTGAAACGCATATACATATTATATTTATTTAGATTGTCATAGATTTACATAGCTACATTCTATAAAAAGAAACTCCATTGTTCCATAATGTATCAAAAATCGAATGAATTAAAATGACTAATATGACTCACTGAGCCCTCAAACTATATAAACTAACAGCCCTTATTTAACATGCAATGTATTGTAGATTTTACAAAATTCTTGCAAATATTCCTGTCATACAGAAAGCAAAGTACAAAAAAAAAACAAAAAAACAAAAAAAAACAATTTTTAGGTTATTCATACCTAACGGCATTACTAATGATATGGATGTAACATTGGATTTACACAAAAAATGTCTTGAAACAAAAAGAAAATCTCCAATGAAAGTATCCATACAAACAATGAAAGAGCTGATAGCAAAAGCCAAAAAATTACTGTAAATGGCTGATTTATTTTCTTATACTAAATAAAATAATTATGGTCACAAATTCTCATTCTTCAATCAATGATCATGTGCCGTATGTTTAAAAAATACACAATACAATACGTTGATTCTCAAAAATCTCATAAATGTAATGAATGAGATGGATTTTCTAATGTGACACGAGTGGCGAGACGGACCATCAATACATCTTATAGAATTTCCTTCATCCTTCTTCGACAGAATCCTCGTATACATATTACATATGTTATATACACAGTATAAACTTTTGTTGATAGTTGATAGATAGACTTTAATTGAAAAATGATTAGAACAGTTGTCAAATAACTAATAAATGTAAAACCTTGGTGGATGTTCCTTGTTTATTTGTACAACTAATAATGATAGTATTATACACTATTTAATGTGTTATTTATTATGTAGTGAAAAATACTAAATACCAACACCCAATAGGCACACTATCACTGTGATTACAAACACAATCTACGTACACATGCTATATTATCTTTCATAAACATACATATATGAAACTATAATACTGTAGTAAAAAGTAAATAAGCTAACCACAAAAGACCTTATTCCTCTACATACAAAATGATTACAAGGGAAATTTTTTAAATGTCCAATATATTTTCATCATTGATCCTATAATAGTATAATATTATGTGCCCATAGCATAGAAATCAATTTTACATATTGGCCATATGTATTTTTCATTAATAAAACGCAATTTTGGGGAATTGAGAGAGAAAGAGAGAGAGAGAGAGAGAGAGAAAAGAAAATCAATTTCAAAAAACATTGAAACTCTGTGGTTTAATAATCATACATCTGATCTAAATTTGCAGATGAGGAAAATTTTTTTTGTATAGATTTTACTGTCGCATATAATTTTGATAACGTAAAAGTTACAAGAAACTCTCAAGATTAATATTTTACTTCAGAGTCAAAATAATAATGTAAAAGATAATTTATTCAAAATGAGTTCATCAATTTTAATAACCATTAAACATGGATCACAATGCATCATTTTTAGTCATTCCATGAGAAATATATATATATACAGCTTTGATACAGTGTGTTTGTAATGTATACACCACACAAGTGAGTAAGTATGTTCAATGTACCTATTTATTTTGATTTTCTCTCCTTATACACATTATTATCATCAAAAACTCCATCCATAATGTACCACACCTTTCTGTTTAGAAAATGTATATAGATGTGTTGCTCATGTTTCATTTTAAGTTACACGATGTGCAATCACATATAATTTACGGCTGTCCAAAATGTCCATGAACATAGCTTACAATGTAGGTATGTAGTATTTATTCGTACACATAGATTCTGTTATCTACATTTGACAACGTGTGTACATGTACTATTATGCATTTTTTCCTTCAAAGATCATGCTGTATTAGACACATTATGCATTGGATAATACGTATCTAATGCACCAAAGTTAATCTTCCCTAAATCATCTGTGTATAGGATCGAAGAACCATTTTATAAATCAAAATCCAAGACAATCAAAAATTACAGTATATTAGAAAATTTCAGTCTCATAATTATAATTATAATAAACAGTGATTTACTCTTCCCCCCTCTCTCTCTCTCCTACTTTCAAGGTATAATAAGTTTTTTCTGTTGTTTGTTGCAACAACACTATTACATATTGTAATAGTTACTGACATCAATCAAGATGCATAAGTAATCTAATCAGACTTCCATTTAAGTCTTCTTCCAGACTATCAGTATAATATTAATATAAAATATATCTCTCAGAAGTCAAGACACGAGGATGCTATTGTTTTTTCTATCTCTATGAAGGGCTTCAATTATGTTTATCCAAAAATACAAACTATGTAATGGAAAACTTGTAAACATGTAATACACAATTCCTTTTCTACCTTTTGCAACATAAAAACGTTCCCAGTCGACCATTTTTTGAATATGCTGATCCACGTATAGATACATCGTATGTACGTCCAAGTACATGAAGAAAAAGTAAAAAACCACTATTTTAAAATGTCCTCTCTGCATACTCTTGTTATACATGCTATATTATATACTGTACATTACAACTACGAATTTTAATGATGGCAGGAAATAATAACAATAATTTTTCTCCATTGTAGAAAGTTACAGCACATTTTTTAGTGACGAGACGAGGACCACGAGACACTGTACAGAGATAATTATACACTACTCATCTGCGTATTTGCATTTTGTCGTAATAACATCAAAATTCATGAAAATTTTCAACGAATTTTCCATTTACTCATTACTGTAGTACCTAGTGTTCAGTGTGATGAGTGATGAGTAATAGCATTTTAGACAGTACTCTGTAATATTTTACTATTCATGGGATGCAAAACAGAAATGGCGTTTCTATGATTCTTTAGTTTGCATCCATAAAGTAATCTTAAATGATGATGACTCAAAATCAAGTATTTGTAAGAGTTTTCTTCTAGTTTCTTCATATTATACTAAACTTGTACAAAATATAATACTGAAAAAATAATTTGTATGCAATTATTCTATGATACTTAATCTAACCCAATATTAAATGTTAACCAATACATACTAATTAAAAATGAAAAATTATAGTACGTACCTGATTTTTACCAAAAACAATATTTAGAATTGTTTCAAAGTCAATCAATGTTCAGTTGATTAATTTTTTCCAAGGTAGATGCATACATCCAATAGGGGAACATGAAACAAAAAAAAGAAGACCAATATCATTAGTTTAGTTTTAATTTATCACCACAAATAATTATTATAATTACACAACTAAAATCAACATTATGTGTCTATATGTAAAAATTTCCTTAAAAATTATCATGATTGAAGGGATTATTTAGAAGAAAATAAACTATAGATCGAAGGTAATAAAATGCACTAAACTATTTTTCCCCATGAGTATACAACATACTAGCAAGTAAAATAAACCCGTATCAAATATTATACCGTGTCTTTTGTTCTCTCTGTTTACTGTTTAGAAGATCTTGTAAAAACTACACACAAAAATCGACGATTCTAAACTACAATATGACTTCCTTAATATGTCATGCATGGACTTTATTTTTTTTTTATAAAAATCAAAAATATCATGGCATTCATTGATTGTCTTATCTCTCTTTTTGTAATTTGTAAAAAGAATACTGTAAAAGGTTGACCATGAAACATGAAAAACATTTTAACCAAAGATCTAAATGTAACAGAGATTTTATTTTCCCAAACTACACAAGTACCGGACGATACATCAGAAGAGTAAAATGAAGGAAGAATGAAGGATATTTGTTAAGAAGTTTAAGGTACGTACATATTTCATGAAAACAGGCGACCACGTACAATACCAAGTATGTACCTACATAGTACCTAAGAACATTATGCGGTTTCGATTTCGACAGCCTAACTTGCTGTATTTTGGTGCATAAACAATGTAAATACATGTACAGATGTGTAGCATATACTATATACTACCACTAAACGAACGGAAAAGTCTATTATGTATGATTTGGAGACTTTTTTTTCTCAGATTGCATAATATAAAATATAAAACCATTGTGTGTGATACCTTCATGGACATAACTTCGGAGGACATAAAATTACACGGTTCGAAATTGACAAAATGACCACAACGGAAAACCCATCAAGTGCCTTGTGAAATCTTGCTACGTCTGTATTCTTCATACTGTAGTAGCATAAGCTTAGAAATAGTGATGAAGTAAAGGAACTCTGGGGTTCCTATATATTAACCTTATGCATGCATAATGTATATTATATATTTTTTAATATACAGGATATATATGACATTACACATACATATAATATTTGTGTCTTATATTTCAGTTCTTTTTTTGAGTAGGAAAATACATCGCCTATGAAATCCTAAATGTCTGTGTGCTGTTCATACTGTATATTATGTCATATTTAAAAATAGTATTTCTAGGAGAGCCGTTTCATCAATATCAATATGATGATGTACATGAAGAGATATATTACTTATTATTATGTACATTGTACTAAAATATCCAGTAATGCTTCATTCTAAATATTAAAACTGTAAGCTAAAGGCAACAAACCCTTTCAATACAACCCAAGAAATGAGCATTTTCAATGAATAATTACACCAAAATAAAAAGTAACCAAGCAGTTTTTTATCATACTACATGATAAAAAAAACTACTAGCCAACCACTAGAGTAGAGACTAGAGACACAAGATCTATGCATATAAGGGCATAAAACCAGTCACTGAGTTTTTTTTTTAATTTGTACCACAACTGTTGTATGTGGATAATTCAAAACTCTCATCACTCTTTAACATTTACCATCTGACCATGTATTATTTCTTGATATTCCTAAAGTATTACTCTTGAGCACGTACACAGTATATATATATTAATATATAGGTACAAGTAGCATCTACTGAGATCAATCAGGATTAATAAATATATTCATGAATTGTAAGTAGATTAAACTTAATTATGATTTCACCTCTCATTGGGTCAATTCAAGTAATAATGTTCTTACAACTTGTACCTATTATATTTAATATTTATTAACCATCTGCACATCTTCTACTATACCTACATACTATTTCACGTACTACTCCATTAGAATTTGTTTTTTTTTACTCGTACGATATCAAGAGAATCAATAGAACAACCACATCTCTATCTCGATAGACATGTATTAATAGTGTTTAGTGCCTTCAAGGATGAAATTAGTCATGTCATTCATTGTGTTGAGGTAGCACCAGCTTTTCTATTTACTTTATTCTTTATTTGCACACGTGATTTGCCATATCACAAATGTCTTATTAAGGCAATCATTATAATATACACATTATACAAAATGTCCCATTAATAAATCAACTTTGTTCCTACTAGTACTACAACTACGACTAATACTACTACTAGAGAAGAAGTGGCAATGTGCGAAAACTAAGGTGACCTCCAGCTCTATATATCGCAGTAAATGATTATATATATATTATATATAACATTATACTTTAGCAGGGGAGATGAGATAAAGCCAGGAAAACAAAACAGAATAATGAATAATGAAATCTGTAGTGTACTGGTACATATGTATCTATGTATAATATAGTAGAAATATGTAATACGAGTAAAACAGTGTGCAGATTTCGAATTTTTATTCTCTGCCAAACAAAATCTTTCTTTCATTGCCAAAACAAAGTACATAGTTTTTTTCCACCACAAGTCTATGCCTGCATGTGGTTTATAATACGTAGAATACGCTTATGTAATGAAAATTTGATATAAATTATATTTCTTTCTTTTCTATAGTAGGTTCTAGATTCTAGTTACATTTAGATATATAAAAGCTTAGCCTACATGAACACTAAATGTTATATAGTTTGTTGAAACAGTTTAGGGGAGAAAAAATAACACATATACAAAGTACATATATATTGTGTGCACACATATCTATACATCTTCACAAGGAAAATTCGTGACTGTTATTCAGGCACTGCACTTTGCAGTAGATTTGAGCATGGTTAAACTGTACCACAAATTTGACGTGGAAAAAAATTTAGTACATTTAGCTACACATGCCAACTGACTTTATATTTAATAAGTACGAACAAAGTCATTTATAATAATATATGAACTGAATAAAGGAGAATTCAGCGGTAAATAAGAATTGCGTTGTTTCCATTCCCTTTCATGTACAGATTATGCTCTAAAAATATGATAGAAATCTGTATGCATGCAATCAGAAGTGACAAGCAACTACACAACTGGAGTTGTAGTAGAGCATGTACAATGTACAGCATGTACAATGTATAACTTATTTACCTACGACAGAAAGAAAAACTGCAAAAAAAAACTATAAAGAAATTGGCTGGATTTCCAAAGAAACGTCACGGTCAAATATTAGGGAGGAAACTATAGGAGTCAATACAGAGGAAAAAAAGCCACTCGACACTTAACTCTTGAAACTTGAGAGCTACATAACCATTTTGACTTTTGACTAAACCGAATCACTGTCACAAGAAAATGCATGTAGCACCTAGATGAAATGAGTGAGTAAATGATTTATAACTCGTAACATTCACTGTCATGAAAAGCCTTACAGGTTGACAGTCCATGGCTCAGACCCAATGAAATTACTACGTTACCAAATAGAGCATGTACAATGTTTAGCGTGGAGAAGGAGCCTTTTCTCTATTCTTGTCGATAGGCATAGTCATGGTTTCTTTGCCTAGCTCGAGAAAAAAAAAGTACACACCCAAAATTGCATCAGTCTGATAGACAAATCTTAGAAAATAAACTTTGTCGTCTTCTTTGTTCATGATAAGGGTTATGGTTTATGAGGTTTCTCCTAGTTCAGTTTCAGTCTCGTTTCACCTTAACAAATCCTTACCTATAGCATTTCATCATGATATTTGACAACCAATATTTTTTCACGTGATAAAGACTATTTTTACGATGATAAAACCATACAACATTTAAAAATGTACTTATATACAATATATGCATAAATGTTCTTACAATTCATTCATTCATTCATTCAGCCAGTCATTCATTCATCCTTCTCTCACTCGTTTTTTATATACATGTTTTATAATAATATAAGTTCTATTTATACAGATAAGAATCAGTAAAAATGCCATGACGCCTTAAACCGTCAGGAATACTGCCAACAAAAAAAAATACTGCATCTTACTGATTTTCTTGCATTAATAATTAAAGCAAGTCTATGAAATCCAATGAAAGAGGATTAAAGGAAATTGCAACTTCAAACATTTGACGACAGTATGACGTACCTTAGCACTTTCATTTTAAAGAACGGAAATGTACTGTACATTATACATTAATTCCAGCTACTACTAGATTTACGAATATTTCTTTAAATATTCATTACCTCTTTTAGTAAAACGTCGTTCTTAAAATGTGCATGATTATGATAAAATGAGTTCATGACGTCAAATAGGGCAAGAATTTTTATATAAATGACTTTTGAAGCACTTAAATTCTTTGGATAGACATATTACCCCACATATATTCCTATAAGTCTGGAGAAAGAGAGAGAGAGGACCATTCTGAGCTACTTCTACCTGAAAGAAAACAATATAGCTAGCTGTCCTGCCTGGTTTAATGCTCTTCTTATTCACAAAATAATTAACTTATGCTGACTACATCATTTACTAATGCATGAGAAAACTATGTAAAATTATACCACCCACTCAGACAGTACATAATGTAATTATAGTCGCATGTGTGTGGGTTGATATTATGTATTACGGGAACTGCATTCCAGACTGACCAATAAAATTACGGAAACGACACGATGGAACCATTTTTGATGCACGAATGTATAATATATGTATAGATATAAAAGTGTTAATCCGTATGCAGCATGCATCAGCATCATCTACTTGATTTGACATGGGAACATATGTAGAACCTTCATACATCCATCAGTCTTTCAAAAGTTTCATGCATTTTAGTCCGAAAACTCACTAGCTTTTTCTCACTAGCTAAAATTGAATCCATGGAAATGTCCTGAATAGAGAGTAGATTATTACATTTTACATTTTATAATAATTCTAACCTATTACAATCAAATTTAACATTCTCCTATAGATGTTGTATGTGTTTTGTCAAAAGTCTGTATAAAATTATGGCATTTTACACAGTATAATTAATGTACTTTAATTTAATTTGCTATGCATCTACAAGAAAATCTGATGAAAAGAAAAATATCATTCTTTGACACCATTTGTGCTACTATTCTGCTTCTAAATATTAATGTCTAGTCTTCAAAGTTGGTGTATATTTTGACTGCAAAATATATGTATCATCCCTTGAACATATTGTATACTGTAAAACACTTTGAACTATCTCTCTTGAGATTATTACTTCCGTACAAAAAATACGTATATATAGACACATGTTGTGTACTCCTTTACATCGTCAAAAGTCGTAAGTCATTAGTAGTTCCTAGTTATGTTTACTATACACAACTTAAGCTTCAACTAAATAATCATTTTAGTTTTTGAAAAAAAAAAACAGAACATAAACAAAATGTAGGTACTTAATGATAAAATGAGCTGGTTTTCTAATGTCTGAAACAGTGAAATAAATAAACTAAATGCTACGGAAAATGCTTGAGGTCAAAGTTCTGTCGTATCGTTCATGTGCTTTTCAAAAGAGCTGGTGGACTGCCAATATTAAAGAAAAAAAAATCTAACACACATACTCTCATAGACAAGGTATTCACTTTTGGGTCAATACAGACAAGAAGAACAAATATTATCCAAGTCAAACTAGAAACTAGTAAACACCATCTATATCAACTTATTTAGCTCCGAGCAAATGAACCTTCGTGTTCCTGTTATTCCATACACGTGCTGCAGTAAAAGTAAAATCAAAGTATCAAGAGTTCAGTTCTGTAACTTTTGTTCAGTTCAAATAGAAACGTTTATGTAGACTTAAGAAATACATAATCCGTTCTTCATATCTTTTTCCTCCTTAAGTGTGTTAGACAGATGATTCTTTACAAACTATGTAGAAACCACCTTCAGCAAATTTAAGTGCATAGTACAGATACAATTTTATATCTTACATGTACCAAATTCTGGTCGCCTGTTATTTCCAAGCTTCAGTTTTTTTAAAAAAAAAAAAAACGCGTAACAGATATTCGTAACTAGAGTAAAGTAGTAAAAGGGCTTGACACCTGAGTACACAAATAATCACCTAACCAAGTTTTTTTGTATTTTTTTTACAACTTTATACTATGTAGACATTTTTTAACGAAAATTAAAGTTACAATATCCAAATGTACATTTCTATTGCTTATCACCCAATACACTCATGTACTTTTTAGATGGATGTACATCTGTAAAACGCCTCTTACAACGAAAAAATATTGCAAAACAGGATTACTATATACACGTACAAATATGTACAATGAGAAAATGTGTCTATTTTATCTTGATAAATTTATGAAATTATGTAAATGTATAATGTAACCACACACAAAAAGGAATGCACTTTTTCTCAAATAAAATTTAGATGAAAAAAAAAACTATATTTTTCACCTGAAAAAGACCATGTCATTTTGATAACCATAAGCCATCAATTTTCACACCATAGCAATATGCATACACTTTCATAAACAGTTTTGAAAGCTTGGTGAGTTTTTATGATGTATGCCTATTTTCAGTACTTTATATGCATATATTTATTTTAGTGATTTAGTTGTATCATATTGTACAACACTTTAGGAGTAGCGACTTTTTTAGCTATAAACATCTATAATATAAGTATTGTATTACATTTCATGATTTATTTATATCACTAACGATGAGGAACTAGCATGAAAAAATTCTCAAATCATTTTTCACTTTCCAACTAGTGTTAATAATTTTTTATAGATTTAGTATTAAATGTTGAACTATATTCCCACAGTGATAGTATTTCCCTCGTTTGGAGTGTCTATATACTTTATACGTGTACACTCATGACAAATGGAGAAAAATGTGAATAACTCAAATTGTTTTTATGGTAAGGATGCATTTTGCAAATGTAGAATGAAATACTATACTATACTTTTGAATCACTGATACCATACAAAAAAAAACCAGAAACGATGCACATGCCTTTAAAGGAATTGAAAATCTTCCATAAACAATGAGTTTATACTGTATATGATGTTTATGTGTACGAGCTGAATCTTTATGCTCATGTTAAAGTTATGTATCAGTCAATATCTTTTGTTCAAGTTTTATGTGGCTTCAGTATATGCGGAAGTACATGTAGATCCTTCATTTCGTCGTTTGTCAGCACACATAGGACTGTTGAGAAGATGATGACTTGAGGAACTTTCAAAACCCATAAGCTATGTATGTACATCTCCACAACTCCACAGAGTGAGCATCATGTACACAAACACTCAGATTTATTATTATTATTATTATAGACATTGTATATTGTATACAATAACTTTTATCGGTACCTCTATGCTTCATTTACTTTCACAAACGAATACAACGGAGCACACAAACATTTTGATCTGATGAGCCTTATCAGAAACTGTAACAATATTTCTTTTTTGTTCACCTTTATCTCGCTATCGTTGTCGTTTTTTTTTCTAGTTGTAAAAAAATGCAATAAATAGCACAGACATACACAAACGTTTCTCAACTCTGGAATCAATTGGCAATGGCAAACTTGTACACGCATTTAATGCCATTTAAATACATAACAGATACCGTTTTAAAATGTTCCTATCATTTTTATTATTGTGATAATCATTACTGCAAGAAAAAAAAAAAGAAGAGCTATTCAATTGCATGTTCACGCAGAAGCATAATATAAAATGTAACGTACATTAGATATCGTATACTTCTGCTCTATTTTTATAAAGAATCATTTCCCTTTTACTTTTTTGGTATAGTCATTATTGAAACTGAGGTTGATGGAAAGAATATCACAAGGTTTACTACACTCTACGCTACGTAATCTCCATTGTAACTTTGCTACTCACATTTTCAAGTGTTGTATTATAAAAAGAAATAATGAGATCGTCTTCAACAATAGGAAAGAAAGAAAGAAAGACAGACAGACAGATAAGGTACAGGTTACGTAACATGTGTCTTTGGTATGCATTGAGTTTAAGAACGAAATGTGCAACAGAGCAACTCATTCAAATGACATTACAGATAATAATGGTATCATAAACCGTCTTCGCATAAAAGTCGTATACCAACCAACAACTTTTAAAGAAAAAGACTTGTACACAGAATACAGATGCTAAAACGTACATAAATAGAATTCCTCGTCCATCCTATACGAACAAAAAAAATAACAAACGTTCATTCACTGTCCAAGAGAAAAAGAACAACATGCTGACATCACTAGAAGGACAACAACAACAACATGCTAGAAGTCATGTGGTTCGATTAAGTGTATATCATGTTATAAACCTACTAAAAATAACACATTTACTTCTACAATCACCATTTTTAGAGCATATTATGCAATATTTTCTCCGTCATTTTTTTTTCTTATTATACTGTTTATCTTTTATAAAAGAGAATAGAATAGTGTACAAAAATAGTTACACCTGAATTTGTATTTACATATATAGAATATGTATATACGCTCAAAAGTTATAAAGAATTATATAATCACCTTCCCACACACTCACAAATCCATACTAACTGTGGGCGATCCGTTAAACTATGAAAATCTCAAATTACAAAAAAGTGAAGCTGACATAAACCAGGTAAAAAAATGATATCATAATAATGTATGTATATAATATACATCTACATAACTATCTGGCGGGGAATACTAGAGAGAAAACACATTTATGACAGTGTAAAAGTATACATTAAATCCAAGTACTTGCTACATCCATCAGAAGGAATAACACATCAAATTCTGAAATACAATATCCACTGTGGGTCCAGTGGAAAATTTTACACTTATATTTAGTTGTTGTGTTGAAAGGACGAAACCCTTCAATGCAGAAATCTAACCTTTATGTTATATGTATACATAGCTGAATGAGAGGGGATGTATATTATGTATAGGCATAGATTTTAAAGAGTTTACGACTATTCTGGAATGTCTACCAACTACATAAACTACACTTTCTTTCTATCTATGTACATACAACTGGGTCCTTTGATTTTTTCATACTCATATCGTGCAAACCCAATTTAATTTAAGAGCTCCTGCTTCATAATAATAATAGTAATAGTAATAATAATAACATCTAATAGCTCTGCACTATGAAATGCCCCACCTTCAACTTTTAAAAAAATACATAGTACACGAATCTTGGCATGTTTCGGGTTTATTGACAGTTTATATTTCTTGTGCTTTATATAAAACAGAGCTGAAAATCTCATCATGATAATCTGATTCTGTCTCTCCCTCTTTAACAATCTCCTAAAGTTAGAATGACGTTGGTTATATAGTAAGCAATAAAGAAATGTTCATTCGTAGTAACAGATTCCTTGTCAAGTTACAAGGTATAGACTGAAAAAAAAATAAAGAGATGTAAAAATGTGAATAATTTTCTGTTGACATCAACTGTGTATATCTATATAATATATAATGTACATGATGTACCTTCATTCTAAATACTGTACAAGTTGAAGGAACTAAAGGTCATTAAAGTTTAACAGCAAGTCTTTCTTGTAGATATAAAGATGTTATAACATTCTATAATGTATATGAGGGTTTTTTATGAGTGATTGAAATTTTTAAATTTATTAATAAAATGTGAGTAATACAGGAGCACTTGAATTCAAAATTACTAATGAATTTTGTGATTACATAGGTAATAAAACGGAAATTCGAATGAAAGTGCATGTCAAACAGACGGAAACTTTTCCCTCATAAAAAAAAATTCCTAGTTCTTGAGGAAAATAAAGTTTTTTCAAAGACTGTTCACATGAATTTGGATAAACGTAAAAGTCATCGTTGATGATTCTTTTGATTCACTTTATAAATTGAATCTCTGTATGTTCTTCAACCGCGACAGTAGAGTGAAGACAAACAAAGTGAACAATTTCCGCATGACCAATTTCCAACAATAAATTTGGAAGAATAAGTTGGAAGCCTCACATAGGCAGACTGTTTTTCTCTCTGATTATATCTCCACTTCCTACTTGAATTTATTCAACAAAGGCATAAAAAATTGCTCTTGCACAGTATATTATAATAAAACAGTTAGATGGAAAAATTCTCTTCAAGACAAACAACCAAAGAAAAACTCAAACATACTCTTACACAACATTCAAGATGGTTGCTATAATACGTGTATTTCTTTCTATTTTTGCATGTGTTATAGTAACGAGGTACGTAGGCGTAACTTTTTAAGAGAACAACATGTAATACAATGCACATGTTCAAATTTACTAAATTAATTTGAAAAACAACTGTGTAGCATAAATTTTATGCAAAACATTTGCTGCTAATCCAAGTTTTGCCTTCTGTATACCTTTACATTGTTAAGTATGCGCTTGTTTTGCACAAAAATCTACAGGCAAAGTTAATTACTGCCAACAAATTTTTGGTTAGGTAATATTTGAAGACAAAATTATTCCAATAATCTAATCTCAAAACTTTTCTCTTTTATAAATAAAATTTAAAATGGATAGCAACATATTTATATATAAACTATCATAATTTAAATGTGGTATTATTAAATTGAATTTCGTGTGTCAAGTGTTAGGCCTTATATGTTCTCATGTAAAAAAAAAGGAGTTTCAAGTAATAAGAGGCAGACTGTAATATTTAATAGTCGATCCAATGTAAATAAGTAGCGCAATACAAAACAGTTTACAAAGGAGTTTAAAAATTCAGATTTATGCATCTTTCTATGCACGTACGTTGCACTTGACTACCTGATAACTGATCTGCTCATCTGCTATCTGCTCATTACAGTTTATTGGAAGACGATTCTAATGGTTCCACACAGCTGAGACACAATGTGATGTTGTGATGGGTATTTACAAAATAAACAGCATATACAAATTAACCACGTATGTAGCTCAAGAGACAAAACCGTTTACCTGCAATATAGTATAAGATGAAAAACGATCAAATATCATTGATCCATTCAACAATAGTATGTTACATCCACGATATATTCTAAACATTACCTGTCTAGTATGTACAGTGCAAAGTTGAATGTGATTGAGTTTTGCAGAATGTGTAATAACTGCAATAAAAAGATTTGTTAGTCAGATGATCTTGAATTTTCAATTGAAACCCATGACCTACAACACACAACGACAACAGCTATATTGACTGAACCCAGCAATCTGAAGGAAGACAAACCAGTCGTTAATTTTTCTTGAATTGCAGTAAATCAAGTTTTCATACTCATCTTACATACTGCATACACTTTTTAAACTGATGTTCTGCACCAAACATACTGAAAATGAACTCGAGGTTTTTGTTTTACTTAATAATTATTTTATACTCGTCTCTCAATAAAATATATGACAGAATTAAATTTAATCATCAAAAGTTCAAGGAAAGTTTTCCTCTTGCACTCCGCAATACCTTTTTCGAATTTGATCTAGTTTAAACAGGAAACGCATCTTAACAGAATCTAAATAATATACTTATATATATATATAGTTTTCAAAAAATAAACAAACAATAAATTTGAATGCACATAACAACATGTCAAGCAACAAACCTACATGGTTTGTATACAAAAATGTGAATAGTTAATACATATTTTAGCTCAGCTTGTTTTGGAAAGGCAAGGTTGGATTTGAATTTTTGATTCAGCCCTTTTTTATGTGGGTAAAGTAGAGTGCATTATTCATATTACTCCATTACATGTATTATATTATGAGAGACAGTTGAATCGAATGGATTGAGACTTTTAGCAAAATGAAACTTAGCCTTTCCCACTGGTAATAATAAGCAGCAGCAGCAGCGCAATGACCAAAAGGGCAAACCTTAATATCCGTATATGATGCACATACTGCCAAACTACATATCTTAACGCATCAGAGATACAAAAACATGGGCCTACAATATAATGACAATGTTCATCACGAATCACGACTCATGACGTATAGTATAAAGTTTATACATGTCTACAAGCTGTATTCCTATATGGATGATACAGAAGACTGTTTTCAGTTTTCAGACAATTGTATGTACATTGTACATAGTCAAAATCATGAAGTCTGAAATCTGACATCGTATTTTTCCATTCATATAATATATATATACATACACATAATACCAACATATGACTCGTACAGTGAACCCGATTTCAAAAAAATCTTCAAGCAATAATGTTACAGTGGTACTGTACAGAAATTAAAAACTGACACAGTAACAGCAGTTGCACAACATATGGAGAGTATAGAAGCTTCGCTTTGTAAGAAATAGTAATAGTACTAACTAGCAAAGTTTTTTTTTTTTTTTGGTAGAATATAGAATACATACATGTACGTATACGAGTCTCTTATATTTACTCAAGTTTATTTGAAAAGCGTATACTGAAATTTTCTCCTTCATTTTCTCCCGGCTTGTCCTGATTTCAGGTTCAGTGTAAACAAAATTCATTTCCCAGTTGCACATGTGAGTATCATATTCGTCAAATAAAATCTACTTGTTTTACCATCGTAAAAACAAGACAAAGAAAAATATACAGAAATTTGGCACGAATAAAACCTGTGGAAAACCCCGTAAGGAGTTTTCCCAAATACAAGTTTTTTTTTTGTTCTTATCTCCTTCTACTTTTTGGATACACTGATTATACTCCATGCATTACATAAAATCCATTATGATAAAGAGGGAAGAGGAAGAATGTTTGTTTTGAACAATATGTCGACAAATTATCAAACTTATTTGAGATAATTCATTTTTGGTAAATATAATATATTTTATTTTTATTCCATGGTATTGAATTCAAGCAGTATATTTTTTTTCTGTTGAAAGTGTGTTAAAGTATAAAAAGATCATATTAATTTTTAATATCCCTGACATGGTCTCTAATGTACTTTTGTAACATAGTTTTAGCCCTCTGAAGTGAAAATTTCGACCAAACAATACATTTTATTGTCTAAACCCAACTTCACAAAAGTTGATTTCTGGAAAAGTAAACGAGATAATGAAAAAACAGAGATAGAAAACCCCAGAACTTTTGCAAAGTATTGACGCATGGTGTATACATGATACATACTGAATACTGATATGGATTAAGAATTTAGTAAACTCGTGTGAACAAAAAAATAGAATGAGTGTAAAAAGAAAAAATGAGTTCATGTGAATAGATATCCCTATATCTATCTCTATAAATACATTCGGCTGATCTAATATGTCACACTTTGCGTGGAGGTTAAAAATAGTTCCTCCCGTGCTTTTGTGTGTATCTATATATGTACAACGTAGATGTATGTAAGTGTCTGTGATGATGATTTAAAAAACAAGTACGTGTACATTCATTTTATGAATATTTTCTATAAACACAACACACACACACAAATACGTAACTTCAATTCAGTACGTACGAGTACTAATATATTCCGTCAATTGTAGTCTTTTTATTTTACTTTACAACTTCCACATGTACACGTTTAAGTTTACGATTACGATTCAACCATTCCAAGTTATGTACATAAATGTACACATTCAGAATCCCTACTCCTAGCATCCCATTCTTTTATCAACTTTTTTGAATTGAATAAAAACATATAGTTTTATTTTCCTTCTCTCATTTGTTCTTGAATGAAAATTTAAAAAACAAAAGAAAAACTGAGAACTTTGAAAAAGTCAGTTTTAAGATGTAAGGTTGAAAAACTCAGAAAAAAAATAAAAGTAGATACAGATAGCTATTTTACTTCTAACTTACTTAAAATATGCAACAGTACACCCAATTGAATACATCTTGTAAGACTTCGCATGTAATCTTATCACACTATCAAAGACGAGTGAAACACATCACATGTACAAAGAAATAAAACTCTTTTGTCAATGGATTTCCATTTTAAACTTCACAGAGAGATCAGGCGATGGAAAAGTGGACGAGAAAAGTTACATCATGTTTTTAAAAGTCGAAAACTCTATGAGGCTTTCTATGCATCGGATAGACGATTTTACACACATTTACACATAATAAAGGAGGCTGAATGGAATTTTAACTTTTAGAATATATCATCCAATTTCGAGAGGCCCAACCAAAAACTAAAACAAAGTCAAATATATTTTTCAAACGTACATTTGAAATACAACTAAGTGTTCACGTAGAATGTTAATTGTTGAGTAATTCGAGTTTAATCTTCATCGATTATTTCTATATTATGCGGATAGAAATTGTGTCAACATATCATATGTATACTCAGAATTTTATGTATGAAAAATACGATAGATTTTTTAACATGAACACTTTATGAAACTTTATTCAGTTCCTATACAATTAGTACACTACAAAACTTTACAAGACGTAATCAGCTTGGCCTGGTGAATGGAATAAACTAAACGTCTGTTAAAAAAAACATTATTCGCCTGACTTATTCTTATCAAAAATTATAATTTTTTATCATCGATATAACTTTATGAATTTATGTATGAAATCATAAACGTACATGCAAACCAAATAAATATTTGAATGAAATTGTATACATATACAAATTACTATAAAATCCTTAGAATTACGACTCTTTCCTCTGTAAATACGACATACACATGGGTTACATTTTTTATTTGGGTATAATAAGGAGTGAGAAAATTATTGTCAAAGAATATACGGAAAATTTTGTACTTATAGTTCATAAATCATGAATGTACACATAATATATTCATTTCATTAAAAATGGCAAATTTAGTTCTATAAACCAGGGTTCAAATAGTTTATCACATTACGCTGGCCACACTCAATTTTTACTACAATTATTAAGTCAAACCCAAATGTAGCCCAGATATAAATTTACTACGTCTTTTCTTCATCACAGCAAATGACCTCGTATTTATTAGAAAGACGTAAATATTATAATATGATTTGAAACAAAATCTTTCTTCTTTATCTTTTTTCTGTTCTCTCCATATTTATGAATCAACCTATAAGTGGTGACTTGATCTTACCAAAAATATAAACACAGACTATAACGTAGTCTATATTTCAAAATATGAGAGTGGTGAAATACCGTTCTTCAAAATGACGACTTATATTATACACAGGATATAATATTTGCAAATTTTTCGTCGTAGCTCGGTGTTTTCTATCATTTGTTTTAGGTCTGTTTTATATACAAATCATGGTAATGTCATCTTAAGGTCAAAAATAATATTTTTAATGCTGACTATTATAGACAAGATTGACTGACACCTTTCACTCCTCTTTCAAAACTTTTCACAACAAACAAGAAAACTAAAACACTTTGTCCCTGGAAGTTTGTTTTCAATCATAGTGTATGATTATTTGATTTTATGCCCTCAAGTTTTATCGTAAATTGTCACATCTAAAAAAACGACTCTATAATAATATGTAACAAAATGTTTTTCAGAAATTAATTTTGCATGTTGCCAAAAACAAACTAATCTCTTGCCGCAGGACATAAATGTGACATCCATAATAGTACATTGTAAAAAAAAACAGAACCATGCTAACTTTGAAACATTTGGTGATTAATGTCCATATTATGTATGTACACCGTTGAAAACTATGCGAATCAACAACAACAAAATATCGTGTACATTATACATTGTCAAGAATTACATTGTAATTTTATGTGTTGTTTAATATTGTAATTATTACCATATTAAATAACAAGTATCCATAAAATAATACACAAAAATATAAAGGAAATTATGTGCAATATTAACTATACATTTATTTAATGTTGCAAACCGTTTTTTTTTTACTATTATTAACCATTATTACATCAAACACAAATATCGTAAGGGAACATTACAATGAAATAAATTTGAAATGGAAGAAAGGTGATTTTTATTTCAGATTTGTAAAGTACTAGGATGTGCAAGTTGGATAGTATAAATCGAATACATGTTTTTCCATAAATCCCATCAAAAAATTATATCCTCTAGCTTCAAAGCCTTAGAAGAATAGTTGTAAACAAATAATAATTGCATAGAAGAGGATAAATTTCCGTTAAATTTACTTTTTATGAATGTGCCTCAATGCTATACCGTAAAACAAGCAGAGGGATGATTATCAACGTGAAGAAAAAACGTTTGAAGTTATACAATGAAATTGGGAAAAAAACTAGTTTCACAAGTAACCGACAAATAACTTTAAGAGGTCACACCTTACAGACATTTGTTGATTTTGCTACATCCAGCAATAATTCGTTTGTTCATGCCATGTACTCCCTCCCTCCTGGGAATCGGTCGTTATTGCAATTTCATTTTACAAGTTATGATGCAGGTTGTCATATGAGGCAGTCATGTTACTTTGTATTTTGTCTGGTATACGATTCATGTAATTTTTCATACTGTATAATATAGCAATACCTAATACACTCAGGATGAACATGAGGAATCCTCTCTGAGGGTGTACAGATAAAACAAATTTCTTCGAAATACCGCTTTTTTTCTACGAATAAGAGGCTACACTCTCATAACATTATGTGTTAAAACTTTTTTTTCAAACGACGAATGTATCATTCCAAATGTTTTTATGCATTATATATTCCAACAATAAATTTCTGTTTGTAAAATTTAGCTCACAAATAAAACCTTCATGTATCCGTACAATACTAAGAATAGCAAACAGTAAATGCTATTTTGACTGTTTACATTACACTAAAAGTAATTAAAATGATGACAATGCGTTCATAGTTGGTATCTGTACAGTCATATGGATTGAATAGAATCTCCTATACAAGCATGTAAGAACTTCCATTTCCAAGTCATAATAACAAATAAAAGTATAAATACAAATCTCAACTACCATGAGCATAGCATAACAAAAAAAACAAATACGCTTACCATACGAGATTGATGACAAACATTCTGTTTAATTCAAAATACTTCATTTAAATAATCACTTCAAAATATTATATGAGGGCCCAGATCATCAGGCACTTAATGGTGTAATGTTATACACTGTTTTCTTGTTGATTTGAAAATCACAATAGAATAGAAAGCTCCTTTATTAAACAAAGATATGTTCACTTAACATTACATGTAATATGTAATAAGTAACATGTAGATTGTCTTAATTCAAAACCAGCTTTCTATTACAACTAACTAAAATTATAAAACTTGATCACTACTATGTAGCAAATTAATTCATGGGGAAATTAACCTGTACTCACTCAAAACCCACTTTTCGATGTTTCTTCAAACAAAGTTGAATACAATGTTATCTTTAAAAACAAAACCAACTAATCACTTGCAGAATCAAACAATTCTATGTGTATAATACAAACTTTGTGCACAAAATTGTAATGGATTCCAAATTGTTAGAAAAACAAATTAGAGTTATACACAACAAATGCACTAGTATATATTCACATTAGAGCTCAAAATTGGCCGGTAGTTTTATCGTATTAACACACACATATTGGTTTTTCCATTTGAAGTACAAATCGAATAACCGAAATTCCACCAGGTTAGTACATATTACGACTTGACGAAATTTTTATACACTTTTTAGAAATGTATAAAAGTAATTTCAAATATTTGTAGTATTCAAAAAAAAGTAGTAGCACTTAAATTGTTCTAACAGTCCCAAACAAAATCCACCTTTCAACTGTAATGCTTGCACATAGAATGAGCAAAACATGAGAGAGAATCAACCCACTCACCACCTCAACTTGCCCCCATCTCATAGCCGTTGTGAATTCAAACACTTGCACATGACAAGCAATGCAACCAAGTGCATGCCTACAACATGCATAGAGGAGAGCGATCATATTATTTCTAGGCGTATGTTGTATACACAAACGTGTAGTTGACGAAGAGTCCTTTTTCTACATAGAGAGAGAGAGAGAGACTGTGACTTTCAATATATTATACCGAAAAATTTGCATTTACTTCAAGCTATCAAATACATCTTGTAATACAAACTTTATCTTAGACTTTTCTTCCATCTATTTGTGAGCATCTTGACTAACTAATAAAACGTTTAGGGTATAAAACAATCAGGAAACAGAAATACAATTGTAAATCCAGTATTCTTACGAATGAACATGAACTGTATTAATTCATACTGTTATAATACATGTCATGTCGTATGCGTTCTGGAAACAATAACAGAGCTCTAATATTAACATTATTCTTATTATTAAATTATCAGTTGACATTGTATTATCAGTATAAGACATTTGAAACTTCACTTTTCCTGGAATTTCCAACTAAATTCGTAAGGCGTCTTAAACACTTTCAAAAACTTTTTCACTTATAACATACAAAGGCTTCATCTAAAAAAAAAAGGTTGTTGACCACACAATTTCAGTTAATGGATACACTTGCATTTTAAATAGTGTAAGTATGAGCGTATATGTACATTTGGTTCTTGGGAACAAACAGGGTCAAAAGGCACTTTTAACGTTCACATTATTTTCCCATACCAAAGTTTCACTTTGAAAAATTTATGTATAAATATACCGTTAAAAAAAGCTTTAAAATTAAACGTAAAAACTTGCATTTTCATATGAAATTGTAATCAAAAATTTCTACAATTTTAAACATTATATTTGACATGATATACTGCAGTAGTAACATCTTTGTGGATTATATTGTAGTATAAATACCTTTGAATTTCCTATTTTACTACATCAAAAACTTTCATTTCTTCTTAAATATGAGTATAATTTACTTTCTTGAACATGCATATATATACATTGCAGTGTTTATTTTGATATACATTGGGTATATTCTACATTCTACCATGTTAATTTAATTTTTCTCAGCTGAATGCAAAGTGATATGGGCATAAAAAATACAACACTTTACCCCTATGATTTACTGTGTATATTTTTCAGATTTCTAGAATACCGGATTTAAGACTTATCGGATTTTTACTACTATGTACTATGTACGGTATTACTGGAATGCTATACCAAGACGGTAGATACTGTCTCAGTTTTATGGCACGAGTTGTAGATAAATACTTAAAAAACTGCACAATCATAATGGAAGTTGAATAAATGTGCATACATCCGTGGATTTTAGATATGTCTATAACGTAGTATCTATCATCTATAGTATGTTTAACATTCTATACATGTGTATAATGTATAATATGTTTGTACATCATATACACATACAGGGAAACATACTGAATTTGGCCATTGAATTGCAGGAAACACACGAGTCATAACCATATGCTGCATGCATGTAAAAACGGTTATTCCTTACGTGTCGTGACAACAAAACATTCCTGACACGCCGGGAAAGGGATTCGAATGTAAATGACTCCCATGTTCCAATTGAACACATCACGCAAGATAACAATTATTATTATCCTTGCCGAAATAAAATGTAGCAATCAGCATGCAACAGCATGGGTCAAACAAATATTCAAATACAAATTTTCTGATTCTGAAGTTCTTCTTTTCTGTTTACAAAATGTCCAATATATATATTATATGACCTTGAATGGAGTACATTATCCTTTACTGATTTTATAATTATTTAACGATTGAAAAATTAGTCTTAAAATGAAATTTTTTTTAAAAAGATTAACAAGCCTGTTAAATACTTATTTTTATAACACCTATGACTAATGATGAAGCATGTGATGGTTTTACTAATATACAAAATGACACATGTACAAAACATATGTTGATAATAAATATAACCTCAACATCCATTCATTGTGAGATATATTTCCATAGTTGAACAGTTTGTTTAATTTTTTAAAAAAGTTAATATTTACATTATTTTATATCAAATTTGGATCAGGTAAACACCTGGCTACGTTGACCCCAAAACTAATAAAAAAAAACTATTTAATCGTACGAAGTTTTACCACATATTTACAAACAGACCAACGTCAATTTGAATGTATACAGTTTTGTACGGATGTCGTAATAATAAACGCTTCACTATAAATTACTCTAAAATAACCCTATTCTCATTAAAATTCCCTCAAAAAGTCACATCACACATATATTATACATAATTTTAAACATACAAATCATTTGGATGTGCCAAATTATCATTATTATTTACCATTTCTCAAGTAAATTTTGTTTCTTTATTTTTCATGAGTGATTATTCATCTTAATTACTTCTCCTACCTGTATGTAACTCAGTTATTGGTGAAACCGATTAAACAACAATACAACAATAAGCAGATAAATATATAAAGATACCACTGTATTGAAATATGAATATCGACCCAAGCCCTCTTTGACTCTCAAGCTCGTCAAGTAGATCAAGGTAGAAAAAGTTGGGAGAAAGAATAACTAAACCATGAAAATGAATAGTTTTCAACTTGGAGCATTTTCATACTTGTAATAGTTTCCAAATAGCGATAGATAGCTACATATAATATCCTCATGTTATTATATACTATACACATTCCATGAGAGAGCGATTTTATATGAAAACGTAGAAAATAATCTGCACTGCGGAGTTTCAGCAAATGTTTTCGTGTTCATATATTCACTCAAACTTTTATTTCCAATAGAGACAAGGATATATCGTGAATGAGAAATGACAAAGGACGAGACGAATGAAGAATTAAAGACTTTAATACTGAGGACCACTTTCATTTTATTTCTGCACTTCCTTCCTCTTGTAATGTATGTATACATATATATATATATAGATACCTTTAGTATTTACGTATATTATTCTTAAGACCAACAAAGAGTGGAATAACTTGTGCTACAAAAATTTTTAGACATTGAAATTACGTGTACTGCTTGAGCTTGTATATATTTCATTCGACCAGGCTTCATACAAAAATCATGTGTATAAATGTTTAGATAGGAAAGTCCATGGTAAAGAATACGCAACCTCATATATTTTAATACATGTCATCGATCAGTTTTTTCTGACAAACTACTTTTATTGTAAAAGCCCGAGCGGTTTCTCTTACATTACAAGGCTGTACATACAATTTTAACTATGCAAATAATTTGCAATTGTTTTTTTTTAGTTCTTTAGCTTTAAATGAGAAATCGGGAGCTCAATGAAACAAACTCGTTATGATGCAAAGTTTTCCGCATACAAATCATATTTGAAGTTACAAATCCTAAAAAACAAAGAAAAATGGATTGTAAAAACTACAACTTTTGATTTAAATATATAATTGAGATTAAGATAT